>ARYC01019591.1:0-16944 GCA_000711775.1 Oxytricha trifallax
GGAATTCCTACATTTCAACAACTATGATTTGAGTCTCCTGTTGTAGCAGGAGGATTTCAAAGGCTATTAAAAGACATGGGATTTTTAGAACGTTGTGAGAATGTTTATAAACAATAACAAAAGCAAGAAAGCCAAGAACAGCAGTGATACCAAGTCACTGGCCTCTGAAAATCTTAACCACTCCCTCTCAAACGAGGAAATGAAGGTGAGTGAGTTCCAGACTACTGTGAGCTTAGCAAGTGAATCAATGCAAGCTCTAAGACCCTTACCTTAGCTGGTTATTAACTATGGCTCAATCATTGGCCATGAGATGTTGGTCAAGCAATTTGAAAGTTTCAAATAATCAAATTATTAATAAATGGAACAGATCCTTCAAGATATAATGGCCCGCAACACCCAATCACTCTTTTCGTTCCTTTAGCACTTTGAGATGGCAAATGAACCCTAAGTGAACCAAGGGCTCTGCTGTTTAATTACAGAGTTCATCTCAAGTAACTAAAAGCTAGACTAAGACTCCAAGGCTCGTATCTTCTTGGCTGCCCTCAGTTACTATACAGGGGAAAAATATCAGCCAGAAGAGAACTTAATATAAGAAGCAATTCTCTTACTTATAAGGTCACCCAATGCTAGACAAGTTATAGGCTTAGCCAACTTGGTCTTTATTACTGAGGCAACATGTCTAAGTAAGCAGCTTGCTATAGCCTAGAAGCTAAACGACTCTAATCCAGGCATCATTCAGCTTTTGGCTTAAACATGGCACTACTTTTCAATAGACCCTTAGGTCATCAAACTAATACCAAATTCCTTCTTTATAATGAACGTGCCTTTTATTATCTTGCTTAAGCAAGACTGTGGATTGAACCTTATAAGAGACATTCCAGTAGAGTATACAGAGTACTCTGTAAGAATATGTGCCTTATGCTCTGCCCCTAACTTAGAGTCTTTAAAAGACTACATATCTTCAACAAGGGCAACCTTCTTATAAAAGCAAGAAGTCATCGACAAAGTCTCAATGGTGCATTTTATGAAAGGCCTTGCTTAAAGACTGCAAAGCAGAGATCAATAATGGGTAGGGAAGATTGAACAAATCAGGAAAGTATAGTAGTTGATTGTGAATGCGCAAGTCGAGAAAAATTGTATAGTTAAGCATTCACACTATTGACAACTGTCTAAACTGTGACTTCTCTGACCTTGATAGAATAATGCAATTGCCAAGGACTATGGAAGCCTTCACTGAAAAGGCTGTTAATGACCTTCTTTAGCTATTCAAGAATGAGAACTTATAAAACCAAGTAGCATCCAGATTCAATAGCAGGTCTCCAGAGGAACTCTTTAAGAGTAAGTGCCGAATTAGAAACTTTGGAGTAAAATTTAGGCTTCAAATTCTACTGCTCTCAGGTCTTATGTTTAAACTATATCTGTGACAACCTTAACAGCAATCACTTCATTCATTTTGGTATTGGCAATGGGAAGACCCTAATATGCATTGCTTTAGCAATCCTTATTGCTCTTAAAACTTAAAGATCAGTCTTTATACTCAGCAAGAATGAGCACTTAGTGCAAAGAGACTTCAAACGATACTAGAGAGTCATTAAAGCAATGTAGCTTAATTGCAATCTAAACTTCTTTGCCAAAGATACTGGCATCTATTTCTATACTTAGCCCTAATTAAAGAAGATGCAAAAGAACAGCAAGGCTGTGAGTGTATGGTAGCAAAGCTACGTATTAGTGGACGAGTACGACTGGATTATGTTTGATGGCTCTGTTGATACTATAATCAACTCTCTTGAGTACTTTCAGCAAGCTCATAAAGTGATAGGATTTTCTGGAAGCAATCTCTCTTTTACTGAAGAGAACTGTTTAAAGCTAGCTTTTCAAGCTACACCTGTAGTATTTCCCACTCTTGATAAACTCTAGGGAAATAAAAAGACTCAATACCCGGATGTGTTTGTGAGCACTAATTAGAGTGATTACTTGGCTAAGATCAAAGAAATTATAATAGAGCAGCTAAGCCACTCCCCAGTTCTAATAGTGGCTTCAACTAACTATAATGCAATAGAGATAGGCCTTTTGAGATCGGGCTACGACTTCACAAGTTTAAGCAGAGGGCAAGCCGCCAATATCGAATCCATGATTGAAGGCAGATACTTAATGAAGAATGCGAAAAAGGAATATGGAATATACTTGCTGAATGAAGCTCATGGAAGAGGGACTGACATTCAGACGAATGATGAAATCAACTAGAACGGAGGTTCTTACCTCATAATCGCAGATGTCTTCTCTAAAAGGTCTGAAGAGCAGATTATAGGAAGAATTGGAAGACTTAATACTAAGGGCAGATGGCAAAGAGTTTTGTATAGACTCAACTCCAAAGATAGTGCTGAGTAGCTTCTTTACGAAGAGTAGAATGAGATCGACCTTATATTAGACAAAAAGTTCAATGAAGTATAATTTAATTTGTAAGACAAATAAGAAGCTATTGATATGGATATTATTGATCAAGCAAAGGAGCCCGAAGTTCCTTCTGAATAGATTATAGCCATCGATCATTAAGTTGCAGTTGTAAAGGCTATAGTGGAGAAGATAGTCGAAAAAGTAGAAAGTTCTTTCATAGGAGCCAAAAAGGATATCGAGGAAGCAAAGAAGGCCTCTGAAGAGGAAATGAAAACTGAAGCTGTGGCTGAAGAGCCAGACACTCAAAGTAAATTAGGGTTCTATTAACCTTCTATCATAGAATTCATTGTAGAGAAGATGAGCCAGAACCCTGTGCTCTAAGACAAGCCTATTAGTGAAGTTGAGAAGATCTTCAAAAACGGCGTGAGGCGCCAATATGAGGAGATCACTTAAGAGCCAGGCAGAGAAAGATCGAAGAGCGAGGAAGGAAAGAAATAGACTAATAAGAGAAGTAGGAAGGCTTATGAGAAGGCAGAGCAGATTAAGGACTTAGTTGAAAAGTGAGTTATTCTTGTAAGGAGGAGTTGCAGAGACAAGTCTTTTAGTGAAACTTACAAGGAGCATGAAGAGGTCGAAGAAAGTATGGAAGCCTGGTTGAAGAAGGCTTCAAATTAAAAGAAAAACTTGAAAAGTGATATAGATCATAGGAACCCCTAAAGAGAGGGGTTAAAAAGAAGATGATTTTAAAGCTCAATTTCTAAAAGAATTCACCATATTCTAACTCTTTCTATTAGTAGTGTTCAGAGAATGGATGAGAATAGAGACCAGCAGAAGTCAAAGGCTGAAGTTCTGCACCTGCCCTTCCAGATTCTGAGAGCCGAAGTCTTGCATAACTTGCTCCTTCATTTTGCGTAAGTCAAGTACTTCACTTTCCAAGTTATCATGCTCTTGCTTCAGCCTCTTAGTTTCTTATAGAAAGAGCTGTCTGTCTGACTTCAAGGCTGTCTCATAATCTTTCACCTCTTCAATTTCATCTCTTGTTCTCTTTCTTTTAGATGAGTCCTTCATGAGATTCACAGCTTTGTCTCTCTCGGCTACAAAGGAAATGTAAAGAGAGTAAACTTACTGCTGAAGCTGAGGCATCTAGAGAGTGCGTCAACAAATTCAGGTCTCATTTCAATGACTAGGTCTCTGCTTTGCTCAAGCCTTTCTTTCCGTTAAAGCATTGCATCGTGAATCATGTTGGTGACACCGTCGGTGTCTAAGGTATAGAGCAAATCACAGATCCATTGCCTGTCTAAGTGGACCCAGTCTCGCTCATCAGGGAGAAAGTTGAGTAGTCTGGGGATGTCTCTCGCATAATCGAGGAAGTCCTGGACTGTAAGTCCCTCTATGTGAGGCACTGCGGACACTTTGACGTCTTCTCTTCTGATGTACTATGAAGACGGTTACAATTAAGGAGAGATGCTTACCTCCTTCTTTGCTCTTATGATGGACTTGAAGAAGTAAATGTTGGTTGAATCAGGCTTGGGTAAGAAGGCCCGACAATCCTGGGTGAGAAAGTTGTAGAGCTCTTTCTTGCTTTTGCACTTCTAAGCTAGTTCTTAAACATTGATGCCAGTAAGTTACGCTTGGTTCATTAAATTCTAATAGGAGGGTGCCATCAGCCGTTTTAAATAGCCAAATAATGGCTCATGAAGACAGCGCTGTTACTATAATGAGATAGTCATTTTCACTATTATGAAATGCCTTCAGCATGATCCGATTTCCGCATGCGGATTTCCTACCAGCACCAAAGTAATTCATTATTAGGAAATTAAGCACTGAACTTATGGAATCAAGTTCTAAAAAGAGATAGTCTAAGCTGGTTGAATTTTTCCAATAAGAGGAAGAAGATAAAAGCTCTAGTAGTTCAGATAGTGAGCGAAGCTCAAGTAGTGAAACAGATGATGAAAGCAATACTGCAGATTACATAACAACCAATATGTTATACTAAAGGAACATTACTGTTGCTGATGTTGAGATAGAGACTGTAAGCAAAAGAGAGATGCTTAACTACTAATATGATCTGGAAGATTCATTAGAATCTTTGAATTTCAAAGGCTTTATTATTGATCCGAAGGAAACCTATAGAGTAAGTAAACTAGGAGGATTTAAAGAATCGTTACTAGATGGCCACTAAATATAGACTCTAGGCCTGATAACTCTTGAGGTCTACACTGACTATACCTAATCAGAATTAGAACCTTAAGGTATGCTCGAAAGAGCCCCTTTAATTGATATGAAGGAATTAGAATAGAAAGTATTAGAGAACCATAAAATGAAAGACTCACTTCCAGTCTTTGGATAGCATACTTAGCTTTAAGCTATAGTGCCTCGAAGATAACTCAAGATCATGAGGAAAGAAAAGGAGCAGCAGCAAAAAGAGCTAAAGCTGGCTCAGGAATCTCAAAGACTAAGGATGTCTGAAAAGCTAAACTGCTAGCAGATTATGAAGAGGCTTGGCATTTCATACTATAAGTTAAGAAGGTACCTTAAAAATCCCTTAAAAAAAGCAAACTTTTGGAATCTTAAGTAAGTTAATAGAGGCAAGTATAAGAAGCTGCACAGCAGGGCCCGCACTCATATAGTGAATATGCTTACTTATGACTAAGTGCCTATCTAAATATCAGATATACAGAAAAGCTTAGTGTCAAAGATCCAGCTTCACTGTTCAAAGTAGATGATTCGAAGGTTCCTTAAAAATGAACTAATGATGACATATAAGCAAGTCAAGTAGATAACGAACCTTCATAACAATAACAGTAGTAAGCTTCAACGCTAGTATGCAGCATAACAATTCATACTCTTTCTAAGTGAAGGCAAGAGAATTATTAACATTGATGAATCAGTATTGCACTAGACTGATGAGAGAAGAAGAGGCTGGACAGCTCCTTATGTTAAGAATAGAGTTACAAAATCTTAGAGGCTTAGTCAAATGAACTTGATTATTGGAGTCTCAAGTACTGGAGAGTTGTTCTATACTGTGAACAGGGGAAGAACTAATCAACACTCATTTATGTACTTCTTGTGCAAGCTTGCACTTACATTAGATGATATAGATTTGGAGTGGAGAAAGAATACTGTTATCATGATTGATAACGCTCCCTATCACAGATCTTAAGAAGTAATGGCAAAGTATGACAATCTCAAATTACCGCTCATGTTTCTTGGGCCTTATCATTACAGGCTAGCTCCAGCAGAGCTTATGTACTCTTGGATTAAGAATAGAGACCTGAATCCCTTGAATACTAGAGCTTAATCAAAGTAAGTTATGATAAGTTAACCCTTATAGAGGTTATTGGGCCGCTTTTATGAAAGAGCTTGGCATGAATATAAGTAGGATTAATCAAAACCTTGTTAGAAGATGCTACTATCAAGTATTAACTGCTGCTTTAGAGTCTATATCACTTAAAGACTTGTGACTCTATAAGGAGACAAGAACTTAAATCTTAAGTAAGGTTTATTAGAGTGAAAAATCAGAATCAAATTTGAGAATACTTAAAGCTTTTTTATAACAAAAATTTTCATTTAAACCTTATATCAAACTTTTCCTTATAAGAATCAATTCATTAAATAAAGAGGTCTTATAATTTTATTTCCAATAAAAGCTTTTGATTTAATAAGCAAACTTTAATATTCATTTGTATTTGAACAAGAAAAAATTTAAATAAAATATAAAAATAATTAAAGAACATTTCTTATAAGACTTATTTAATTTTTTCAAATAAATTATAAATAAATTTATTTCAAGTATACTATTTCATTGTTAAACTTGAATATGCTTTTTAATTTATAAATAAGTTAATTTAAAATTGATTTAAATTTATATTTCAATTAATGCTTTTAATTATCATAAGTAACTATTTTAAGCTTTTATACTTAATATAAATAAATAAAGGAATTATAAATTGATAAATGTACTAGAAATTTATTTTATTTAATCTTATGAAATTATTGATACTTAAAAAAACTTAGACTAAGTATTGCTGAATGATAAATGTAAAAGTATTTATTAAACAAATAGGCATGATTCCAATTTTTCGAACATTAGAAATCTATATAAATTTACAAGTAAATAATAAGATTATAATAATAAATTGAAGTGGTTATTAAATAAAAATGTATAATGATACATTATTAGAATAAAAATTAAAATAAAATAAATTTAATTTATTTTAAATATGATTGAAAAAATAAGTTTTCCTCAATGCCCTAACTAGTTCTTGAATGAACCTAAATTTGCCCTAATAATTTGAAAAATAAGTTTCAAAAATTAAATTAACTTATTTAAGTTGAAGTCCTACAGAGATAGGCAATTGATAAGTGACTTACTATTTGGAATAGTAAGTCAATAAAAATAAAAATAAATTTAAAACAAAATTAAAATCAAAAAAGTGATTTTAAAATAATTGCCCTATAACAAAAACCTCCTCTACTAATGATAAAGTTGTATATCAACTTTTTAATAAATTAAACAAATAGATATTTTAATAAAATCAAATAAATAATTTGATTAAAGTATAACCAGTGTCTCTTGCATCGTTGAAATATTCCCCTAAGAGTTTGGTAATGCCGACCCGAGGGCAGCGTAAATACGTAAACTCAGAGTTTGTTGTAGCCTCCAGAATAGACTTGCGTTAAATACCAAGTTCTAAGCTACAATGTAACGAGCAGAACGTAAGTTACCCCCCTTGAGAGAATAGTTGCTTATAGCAGCTCACCTGATCAGTGAGCAGTGTTCTTCTAGGTACCAAACTCTTTGGATCCAGTTTTTTCGTACTTTTGAATTAAAAGATATTTTTAACTTTTTTAGGAATAAATTTGGAACAAATTGAATTCAGATTGCTAAAAATCCATAGAAAATTGTAAATGCAACATAAAAAGTGGATAGATTAAACAAATTAAAACTGATTCAATTCACTAATCAATTTGCTAATTCAAAAAATATTTGATTGCTCTAATTTAAAATTATCAATACATTCGTCATTCAATTTGATTTTGAGATGAATTGAAATAAGATTCAATCTAATATATTTAAGAATGGAAGAAAATTATATGTAGAAATTTTTAAATTGATCAAAATACTCTCATAATTTATAAAGGTAAGTAATTATACATTTAAAATATTAATATAAATTTAAAGGGTCATTTTATAATTTTTATATTCATAATTTAGCTATTTTTATTTAATAAAAAATAAATGGATTCATAAAATGACTCTATATTAAATTATACTATCTTAATATTTGTTAGATTAATTTTAAGCATTTATAAATAATTTTTATATATAAGTAGTAGTAAGTAGAAAAAATTGATTTATAATATCTAAATAATTTAAGTAAACATCAAATTTTATGATATTAAATTTATATATAGTATAATTGCTACTATTGAATTTTTTATATGATAAAGTTTTATTTTTTATTTTAAATTTAAATTTAATTTAAACAATCCAAGATAAATTGTTTACTTTATATAAAAGAAATTTAAAAACAAAATTTTTGCTATAAATTTTATATTTTATATAGATAAATATTTTTAACATAGTTCATCTTTAACTTTTTTAAGCCATATCATTGATTTAATATATGGTTAAATTTTATATTAAGAATTCAATTAATCTATATTAAAAAGAATAAACATATAAGTATGTAAATAAATAAATACAATTTTAATTTAGATTATTTCTTATAGAATTTTTGGCTAAAATGTGAATTTTTTTATTTAAAATTATTTATTTATACTTATAGATATTTGACTTATATTTGAGAATCATCTTTCAAATTTGAGATTTGGAAAAGGAAATTTCCTCAGGAATTTAGAATTGCAACTATGCCGAATCTCAAATGTTTAGAATTGAGTAGTCAAATTTAAGTTTGAAATTAGATTGTCATTAGATCAATTTGTGAAATTTACAAGATTCAATGTGGAATTCCGAGGATCAATTTGTTTCCAATTCACAAATTTCTTAAGATTGATTCCATAATTTCTACAAATTCTAAATTAATGTCTCAATATAAATAAATAAATTCACTATATATAAAAATAGATATAAAAACGATATAAATTGATAATATAAGCTATATTACTTGAGATTCATAAATTTCTAATTTTATATCTAAATTTTGCTTTAAATAAATAAATAAATAAAAATGCTTTAATTATAACTTATAAAATATGAGAATAAATATATAAAGAGAAAAATAGATAAATTTGAGAAATAAATATTATTTGTTTATAGTAAAGGAATTTAAATAAATATTTTTTGTTCTTTATATATCAATATATCTAATTTTAAATAGATTGTATTTGAACTGTATTAGCTATAGATTGAAAATTGATAAATTTCTTTGTTTAAATGGAATTAAATTTAGCTTAATTAAAATAAGCTTAACAATAAATGCTTATAGCCCTTCAAAACCCCAAAACCCCTGCTCGATTAAACTTGGGATTTGATTGCACTGGTTGGAAATAATGACGGCAGGCAAGAGAGACATGAAGTCTACGCTTTTGCAGGAATTGAGAGCTAAAGCAAGTGCACATGAACGAGACTATGGTCCTTTGAATTCCACCATAGTAGTTAAGTTTTAAAATTTAATAGTATTAATAATTTAATTAAAATTTGAATTAAGGAAAAGAGGGAGGTTCAAAACGAGTGCCCCATGAACCTTGCAAATGACGCAACTCAGCTCACAGATGTCAAAAGTAGGGTAAGGACCACATATTCTTCATCTACGCACTGTGCTCTATCCAATGGTAAAGTATGGGACCGAAATAAAATTCGAACTTTTTTCACACATTACTGATCATTGGAAACTGAACTTTGAAGGCCCTATAATAAGTTAAATTGTGAAGTTTGGAATTTCGCTATTTATCGATATTAAATCATCACTTAACAAATTATAAATCTATCACGCATATATGTATTGGGGTTTTGGGGTTTATATATAAACCCCAATACATATATGCGTGATAAATCTATAAGTTGGTATAGTGATGATTTAATATCGATAAATAGCGAAATTCCAAACTTCACAATTTAACTTATTATAGGGCCTTCAAAGTGCAGTTTCCAATGATCAGTAATGTGGGAAAAAAGTTCGAATTTTATTTCGGTCCCATACTTTACCATTGGATAGAGCACAGTGCGTAGATGAAGAATATGTGGTCCTTACCCTACTTTTGACATCTGTGAGCTGAGTTGCGTCATTTGCAAGGTTCATGGGGCACTCGTTTTGAACCTCCCTCTTTTCCTTAATTCAAATTTTAATTAAATTATTAATACTATTAAATTTTAAAACTTAACTACTATGGTGGAATTCAAAGGACCATAGTCTCGTTCATGTACACTTGCTTTAGCTCTCAATTCCTGCAAAAGCGTAGACTTCATGTCTCTCTTGCCTGCGGTCATTATTTCCAACCAGTGCAATAAAATCCCAAGTTTAATCGAGCAGGGGTTTTGGGGTTTTGAAGGGCTATAAGCATTTATTGTTAAGCTTATTTTATTTAAGCTAAATTTAATTCCATTTAAACAAAGAAATTTATCAATTCTCCATCTATAGCTAATACAATTCAAATACAATCTATTTAAAATATTTTATATTGATATATTAGTACAGCTTATTTTCAATTTTTTTCTTCATTACCAAAGCAAATCATATCAAAATTTAATAACTTCTATACTTTACTGGATACATAAAAATTTCATTTTTTATTTAGAACTCATTATGATTTATTTAAATTCTTTAATATTAATTTTTAATTTATATTTAATTACAATAACATATTAAATTCTTAAACTTTCATATGCATTCCTCAGTGAATACTTATATAACTTTCTCATTTTAAACATATTAAATTTCAATCATTCAACCTTTTGATTAAGTGCAATTATTTAAATGCTGTATTTTATAAACTATGAATGTCGTTATGAAAATCTTTTACTTTAACTTTTAATTTTAAAAGCCTTTAAATATTTTATTTATCTTTCTTGCAAATTTACTTGAAAAATTAAATATAATTTGAAAACAATTCTTAATAATTCTTCTAATCTAACAAATTTATTTATTTATATTCTTATATTTATAGATTTATTGTTTTATATATGATATCATTAATTGCAACAATATAGAAATAAGAATAGAATATTTTTTTGAATTTATGTTAAATATAAAATTAATTAATTACTTAAAGATAAGTTTCACCTTATCCTTTTATAAATATATAGGTTATTATATTAATAATATTCAATCAGAATTACTTTATGATTCTTGATCTTCACTGCTATAATCTGATTTCTTTTTTCTACTTTTCTTACTGCCTTTCTGATTTTTATTAAAATTCTGCTGCTTTTTAATTGCTTTAGTCTTAGCAGTAATTGATGGTTAGCTTTCTTGAATTCCATCTCCCTAATTCAAAGTCTTTCTTTTTAAAGACAAATATAAATTTCGCTTCTAAATAACATTTTGAGTAATTTCAAATTAATTAAAATTGAAAATATTTTGTTGGAGTATATCTTTATGCGAGATTTTCTTGACAAATGCGTTCAAGTTTCCCCATTTATTAGTTGCCTCCGTATAATTCAAATTCTAATAAAAGAAATTAAGAATGTTGCTAATTTTTAATTTGTCATTGTTATTTTAATTTTTAATTAGATTTGCAAAGTAGAAAGTATTTACACTTCCTAGATATTTCTATTCAAATTTGTGAACTGGGATTGAAGCAATTTTATCAATATAATTATTTTGAACTTTATTAATTCTCAAATCTAATTTATAAATAGTGCCGAATTAGTTGAAATAATACCAATAAGATGATATTTTCTTCACTACAATAAAATTTTATCGTTTATTATTAAATACTTGAATTAAAACTGGACTTTAATTATATTTGTTAAGTACATCCAATATAGTCCCAGAATTTTAATTTTATTCTTAAATTTAAGTAAAAGTAAGAGATTTGAGAACTTTTAATTGATACTGATTAAATTGACTATCAACTATTAATGATTCCATTCCATCAAAATTGAAAAGTATATTTTCAAAGAGTGCATCCTGGAGTTTTGGAATATCATTAAGTTCAAGAATTGAGTGCTGAATAATTTGCTCTTTGCAAATATAATATTGAAATCCCATAAATATATTAAGGTTATGGAACAATTCTAAAATTTATTGAGGAAATTCTTATTAAATTGAGTATATTTTTGATTTTTAATTAAAATCATCTGCGCTAATTTAACAGCGAACATTATTTTCATATAATGCACCTTTAATAAAAATTGAGAATCAATTGGAATATTAATTACTAATTAAGAAGGCTGTAAAAAGTACATCTGTTCCAATTTATCTTAATTTGAACTAATTGAATTAATATTTGATTCATCTGATTCATGAAGAAATTTCGAATGAATTTTAGCAGCAATAAAAGTAGTCTTTGGTTTGTTATTTGTTATTGTGCTGTTAATTTGCTTAGTTTATTAATTTATGAGAATACTCTGTTGATTAAATTTATTGTCAATTTTCAACATGAAATCATCGATTGCCTAATCCAAAGGGATAAAATTTAAATTCTTTTATCCATTTACAGGGGAATTGTGAGCATTAGTCGAAAGATTAGAGTTCTAAGCATTTGGATCTTAATCCACAATTATCTTGGTCAAGTTAGGATTCTTATGAGTCTAGTTTTAAGAACTATTATTCTTACTATTTCCACCCATTGTTAAGTATATGTAAGTTGAAAATTAATTGAAGTAAAATTAAGTTTTAAGAAATTTGAAATTTCTTGTTTTAAAAATATTATTATAAAATTAATTATAAGAAAGTTTTTTATATTATTATGTTGCCTAGGGGGATAAAATTATAGGTTATTTAAATATAATATAATTAATTAATAAACTTTGTCACCCTATTTTATTTCAACTATTTAATTAAATACATTTTCAAAATATACTTAACTTAGCTATTTATAATTTACAAAGTACATAGATTTAAAAATGTAAAATCTAAATATGTAAAATAAAAAAATCAAGGCAATAAAATGTAATTAAAAAATTTTTATTCTTATGTTGAACTTATAAACAATTTAATTTATAAATTTTATTAATTTGTTTATTTGATCAACACTCTAATGACAGATATGATTTAGTTTGAATTTATAAAAAAATTATTCTTATCTTTTCTTATTGAAAGTATTTTATTCTATTTATATTTCAAAGATATTCTTATAAACAATGAAAATAAAGCTTATGTTCACAATGAATTTTCAAATATAACAAGTTTGAGATGTGATTACATAACTATTGAATTTATTTCATGGATCTAGAATACTTTGAAATACGTAAACAATGTTCTTTAAATTTGAAAATCTCTTTGTAATTTACCATAAATTATCCAAATTTAGAATCAAATTAGAATCTCTAAAATATTTCATTGTGAATGACTTATACTTTTTAAATTAAGTTGTTATTCTAACTTTGATATTTTATATAAAGGTAAGAATATAAATAAATTGTAAACAATTTCAATATACATAAATATATCCAAACAAATAAAATATAATCTACTATAATTGATATAAAAATTTTATCATCCAATAAGATTACTTAAGTTCCGGAATGCTTACTTTTATATAAAGTAAGAATATAAATAAATAAATCTATATGTTTTTAATGCAAATACTATTGATTCATTTAGAAGCTAAATTTATTTAAAGTTTAAAACTTTCAAATTTTAAAATTAATATATTCATATTTTAATTAAAAATATATTCAACTTACTAATGTTATTTTTTATGTCTTATATTAATATTAAAAACATATTAGAGATAGAGCTTTAGCTCATTATTATTGTTAACTTATAATAATTTTAGATTGTTTATCTAAATTTCTAATGAATCTAAAAGCAAATAATTTATATTTAGATTCCATTATAGTAAGTATAAGAGTTTTGGTTTAGCCAATTTAGTTGGAATTCATTGCAACATTGAAATTTTGTAATTGAAATAGATAGATATCTAAGTATCAAATCTTCAATATTTTATTCTCAAAGGAGTAATTTGGAGAATAAAGTAATACTTTTAGTAGTAATTGAATTACAATTATTTGAATTCTCTCAATTTTATAGATTTTGATCATCAAAATTTTAGAAATTATACAATCTACTACAAAGATAATATCTTATATTTAATATTTATTCTAATTTGTAAAATTCTAAATACTTGAATGAATCCATTGTACAATTCTTACAATATAATTTTTATAATTAAATTAGAATTACTTTTATAGATGAAAATTTATGCTATCAATAAAATGAATATAAATATAATAAAATTGTTTTAAATTTAAATTTTGATGAAAATATGTTGTGAAGGTATAATCTTAACTTTTATAAAATTTATTTTATAGAATAACATATTTGAGTTCCAGAATATAAATGGAATAATTAGATTTGATTGAATTTGATGAAATTGTATTTGCAATTTAACTTTAGTAATGGTGATATGCAAACTATCATTCAATTGTTATAGAAAATTTAATTGCCACTATTCTCTATTTAAGTTCTATAAAATACAATTCCTTCAAAATATTATTTTGATCTTTCATTTATGAGAAGCAATTAGAATCAACATATTTATGAATTTAATCAAATTTTTCAATAAAATGGTTTTATTATTCCATATAATATAATAAGTTTCAGCTTTATCTTCTATCTATATAAAAAATGAATATTATATGATGCCCATATTATTAATTAAATTTGAAAAAATAATTATCCATCACATATTATTAAAGAATAATTCCAATATTTTAGAATGTTATTCGAAATATTTTGTAATAATTTGTTAAAATTATTATCATACTTTGAAATAGTTATGGAGCTAAATGGAAAATTATATAGATTTAATTTTCATTCTATTTATATTCATTTAAAATAAATGTGTATTAACCTTGAACTTGCAAAAAATAAGAATAAAAATCTATTAAATATATAAATATAAATTTATTCAATATGAAATTGAAAAACTAAAATTAGTATGTTCAAAGTTCTATTTGTATAAAAACTGTAAAATTATGTTGAGAAATTTTATAATCTAAAGTCTAAATTGTTTTATGAATGCTATAATTTCCTAATAATGAATTACTTTGGTGCTGGTAGGAAATCCGCATGCGGAAATCGGATCATGCTGAAGGCATTTCATAATAGTGAAAATGACTATCTCATTATAGTAACAGTGCTGCCTTCATGAGCCAATATTTGGCTATTTAAAGCGGCTGATGACACCCTCCTATTAGAATTTAATGAACCAAGCGTAACTTACTGGGATCAATGTTTAAGAATTAGCTTAGAAGTGCAAAAGCAAGAAAGAGCTCTACAACTTTCTCACCCAGGATTGTCGGGCCTTCTTACCCAAGCCTGATTTTTTTTTTTTCAACCAACATTTACTTCTTCAAGTCCATCATAAGAGCAAAGAAGGAGGTAAGCATCTCTCCTTAATTGTAACAGTCTTCATAGTACATCAGAAGAGAAGACGTCAAAGTGTCCGCAGTGCCTCACATAGAGGGACTTACAGTCCAGGACTTCCTCGATTATGCGAGAGACATCCCCAGACTACTCAACTTTCTTCCTGATGAGCGAGACTGGGTCCACTTAGACAGGCAATGGATCTGTGATTTGCTCTATGCCTTAGACACCGACGGTGTCACCAACATGATTCACGATGCAATGCTTTAACGGAAAGAAAGGCTTGAGCAAAGCAGAGACCTAGTCATTGAAATGAGACCTGAATTTGTTGACGCACTCTCTAGATGCCTCAGCTTCAGCAGTAAGTTTACTCTCTTTACATTTCCGTTGTAGCCGAGAGAGGCAAAGCTGTGAATCTCATGAAGGACTCATCTAAAAGAAAGAGAACAAGACATGAAATTGAAGAGGTGAAAGATTATGAGACAGCCTTGAAGTCAGACAGGCAGCTCTTTCTATAAGAAACTAAGAGGCTGAAGCAAGAGCATGATAACTTGGAAAGTGAAGTACTTGACTTACGCAAAATGAAGGAGCAAGTTATGCAAGAATTCGCTCTCAGAATCTGGAAGGGCAGGTGCAGAACTTCAGCCTTTGACTTCTGCTGGTCTCTATTCTCATCCATTCTCTGAACACTACTAATAGATAGAGTTAGAATATGGTGAATTCTTTTAGAAATTAAGCTTTAAAATCATCTTCTTTTTAACCCCTCTCTTTAGGGGTTCCTATGATCTATATCATTTTTCAAGTTTCTCTTTTAATTTGAAGCCTTCTTCAACCAGGCTTCCATACTTTCTTCGACCTCTTCATGCTCCTTGTAAGTTTCACTAAAAGACTTGTCTCTGCAACTCCTCCTTACAAGTATAACTCACTTTTCAACTAAGTCCTTAATCTTCTCTTCCTTCTCATAAGCCTTCCTACTTCTCTTATTAGTCTATTTCTTTCCTTCCTTGCTCTTCGATTTTTCTCTGCCTGGCTCTTAAGTCATCTCCTCATATTGGCGCCTCACGCCGTTTTTGAAGATCTTCTCAACTTCACTAATAGGCTTGTCTTAGAGCACAGGGTTCTGGCTCATCTTCTCTACAATGAATTCTATGATAGAAGGTTAATAGAACCCTAATTTACTTTGAGTGTCTGGCTCTTCAGCCACAGCTTCAGTTTTCATTTCCTCTTCAGAGGCCTTCCTTGCTTCCTCGATATCCTTTTTGGCTCCTATGAAAGAACTTTCTACTTTTTCGACTATCTTCTCCACTATAGCCTTTACAACTGCAACTTAATGATCGATGGCTATAATCTTTTCAGAAGGAACTTCGGGCTCCTTTGCTTGATCAATAATATCCATATCAATAGCTTCTTATTTGTCTTACAAATTAAATTATACTTCATTGAACTTTTTGTCTAATATAAGGTCGATCTCATTCTACTCTACTTAAAGAAGCTACTCAGCACTATCTTTGGAGTTGAGTCTATACAAAACTCTTTGCCATCTGCCCTTAGTATTAAGTCTTCCAATTCTTCCTATAATCTGCTCTTCATACCTTTTAGAGAAGACATCTGCGATGATGAGGTAAGAACCTCCGTTCTAGTTGATTTCATCATTCGTCTGAATGTCAGTCCCTCTTCAATGAGCTTCTTTCAGCAAGTATATTCCATATTCCTTTTTCGCATTCTTCATTAAGTATCTGCCTTCAATCATGGATTCGATATTGCGGCTTGCCCTCTGCTTAAACTTGTGAAGTCGTAGCCCGATCTCAAAAGGCCTATCTCTATTGCATTATAGTTAGTTGAAGCCACTATTAGAACTGGGGAGTGGCTTAGCTGCTCTATTATAATTTCTTTGATCTTAGCCAAGTAATCACTCTAATTAGTGCTCACAAAAACATCCGGGTATTGAGTCTTTTTATTTCCCTAGAGTTTATCAAGAGTGTGAAATACTACAGGTGTAGCTTGAAAAGCTAGCTTTAAACAGTTCTCTTCAGTAAAAGAGAGATTGCTT
>ARYC01019592.1:0-25769 GCA_000711775.1 Oxytricha trifallax
AAAATAAAATAAATTTAATTTATTTTAAATATGATTGAAAAAATAAGTTTTCCTCAATGCCCTAACTAGTTCTTGAATGAACCTAAATTTGCCCTAATAATTTGAAAAATAAGTTTCAAAAATTAAATTAACTTATTTAAGTTGAAGTCCTACAGAGATAGGCAATTGATAAGTGACTTACTATTTGGAATAGTAAGTCAATAAAAATAAAAATAAATTTAAAACAAAATTAAAATCAAAAAAGTGATTTTAAAATAATTGCCCTATAACAAAAACCTCCTCTACTAATGATAAAGTTGTATATCAACTTTTTAATAAATTAAACAAATAGATATTTTAATAAAATCAAATAAATAATTTGATTAAAGTATAACCAGTGTCTCTTGCATCGTTGAAATATTCCCCTAAGAGTTTGGTAATGCCGACCCGAGGGCAGCGTAAATACGTAAACTCAGAGTTTGTTGTAGCCTCCAGAATAGACTTGCGTTAAAAACCAAGTTCTAAGCTACAATGTAACGAGCAGAACGTAAGTTACCCCCCTTGAGAGAATAGTTGCTTATAGCAGCTCACCTGATCAGTGAGCAGTGTTCTTCTAGGTACCAAACTCTTTGGATCCAGTTTTTTCGTACTTTTGAATTAAAAGATATTTTTAACTTTTTTAGGAATAAATTTGGAACAAATTGAATTCAGATTGCTAAAAATCCATAGAAAATTGTAAATGCAACATAAAAAGTGGATAGATTAAACAAATTAAAACTGATTCAATTCACTAATCAATTTGCTAATTCAAAAAATATTTGATTGCTCTAATTTAAAATTATCAATACATTCGTCATTCAATTTGATTTTGAGATGAATTGAAATAAGATTCAATCTAATATATTTAAGAATGGAAGAAAATTATATGTAGAAATTTTTAAATTGATCAAAATACTCTCATAATTTATAAAGGTAAGTAATTATACATTTAAAATATTAATATAAATTTAAAGGGTCATTTTATAATTTTTATATTCATAATTTAGCTATTTTTATTTAATAAAAAATAAATGGATTCATAAAATGACTCTATATTAAATTATACTATCTTAATATTTGTTAGATTAATTTTAAGCATTTATAAATAATTTTTATATATAAGTAGTAGTAAGTAGAAAAAATTGATTTATAATATCTAAATAATTTAAGTAAACATCAAATTTTATGATATTAAATTTATATATAGTATAATTGCTACTATTGAATTTTTTATATGATAAAGTTTTATTTTTTATTTTAAATTTAAATTTAATTTAAACAATCCAAGATAAATTGTTTACTTTATATAAAAGAAATTTAAAAACAAAATTTTTGCTATAAATTTTATATTTTATATAGATAAATATTTTTAACATAGTTCATCTTTAACTTTTTTAAGCCATATCATTGATTTAATATATGGTTAAATTTTATATTAAGAATTCAATTAATCTATATTAAAAAGAATAAACATATAAGTATGTAAATAAATAAATACAATTTTAATTTAGATTATTTCTTATAGAATTTTTGGCTAAAATGTGAATTTTTTTATTTAAAATTATTTATTTATACTTATAGATATTTGACTTATATTTGAGAATCATCTTTCAAATTTGAGATTTGGAAAAGGAAATTTCCTCAGGAATTTAGAATTGCAACTATGCCGAATCTCAAATGTTTAGAATTGAGTAGTCAAATTTAAGTTTGAAATTAGATTGTCATTAGATCAATTTGTGAAATTTACAAGATTCAATGTGGAATTCCGAGGATCAATTTGTTTCCAATTCACAAATTTCTTAAGATTGATTCCATAATTTCTACAAATTCTAAATTAATGTCTCAATATAAATAAATAAATTCACTATATATAAAAATAGATATAAAAACGATATAAATTGATAATATAAGCTATATTACTTGAGATTCATAAATTTCTAATTTTATATCTAAATTTTGCTTTAAATAAATAAATAAATAAAAATGCTTTAATTATAACTTATAAAATATGAGAATAAATATATAAAGAGAAAAATAGATAAATTTGAGAAATAAATATTATTTGTTTATAGTAAAGGAATTTAAATAAATATTTTTTGTTCTTTATATATCAATATATCTAATTTTAAATAGATTGTATTTGAACTGTATTAGCTATAGATTGAAAATTGATAAATTTCTTTGTTTAAATGGAATTAAATTTAGCTTAATTAAAATAAGCTTAACAATAAATGCTTATACCCTTCAAAACCCCAAAACCCCTGCTCGATTAAACTTGGGATTTGATTGCACTGGTTGGAAATAATGACCGCAGGCAAAAGAGACATGAAGTCTACGCTTTTGCAGGAATTGAGAGCTAAAGCAAGTGCACATGAACGAGACTATGGTCCTTTGAATTCCACCACAGTAGTTAAGTTTTAAAATTTAATAGTATTAATAATTTAATTAAAATTTGAATTAAGGAAAAGAAGGAGGTTCAAAACGAGAGCCCCATGAACCTTGCAAATGACGCAACTCAGCTCACAGATGTCAAAAGTAGGGAAAGGAACACATATTCTTCATCTACGCACTGTGCTCTATCCAATGGTAAAGTATGGGACCGAAATAAAATTCGAACTTTTTTCACACATTACTGATCATTGGAAACTGAACTTTGAAGGCCCTATAATAAGTTAAATTGTGAAGTTTGGAATTTCGCTATTTATCGATATTAAATCATCACTTAACAAATTATAAATCTATCACGCATATATGTATTGGGGTTTTGGGGTTTATATATAAACCCCAATACATATATGCGTGATAAATCTATAAGTTGGTATAGTGATGATTTAATATCGATAAATAGCGAAATTCCAAACTTCACAATTTAACTTATTATAGGGCCTTCAAAGTGCAGTATCCAATGATCAGTAATGTGGGAAAAAAGTTCGAATTTTATTTCGGTCCCATACTTTACCATTGGATAGAGCACAGTGCGTAGATGAAGAATATGTGGTCCTTACCCTACTTTGACATCTGTGAGCTGAGTTGCGTCATTGCAAGGTTCATGGGGCACTCGTTTTGAACCTCCCTCTTTTCCTTAATTCAAATTTTAATTAAATTATTAATACTATTAAATTTTAAAACTTAACTACTATGGTGGAATTCAAAGGACCATAGTCTCGTTCATGTACACTTGCTTTAGCTCTCAATTCCTGCAAAAGCGTAGACTTCATGTCTCTCTTGCCTGCCGTCATTATTTCCAACCAGTGCAATAAAATCCCAAGTTTAATCGAGCAGGGGTTTTGGGGTTTTGAAGGGCTATAAGCATTTATTGTTAAGCTTATTTTATTTAAGCTAAATTTAATTCCATTTAAACAAAGAAATTTATCAATTCTCCATCTATAGCTAATACAATTCAAATACAATCTATTTAAAATATTTTATATTGATATATTAGTACAGCTTATTTTCAATTTTTTTCTTCATTACCAAAGCAAATCATATCAAAATTTAATAACTTCTATACTTTACTGGATACATAAAAATTTCATTTTTTATTTAGAACTCATTATGATTTATTTAAATTCTTTAATATTAATTTTTAATTTATATTTAATTACAATAACATATTAAATTCTTAAACTTTCATATGCATTCCTCAGTGAATACTTATATAACTTTCTCATTTTAAACATATTAAATTTCAATCATTCAACCTTTTGATTAAGTGCAATTATTTAAATGCTGTATTTTATAAACTATGAATGTCGTTATGAAAATCTTTTACTTTAACTTTTAATTTTAAAAGCCTTTAAATATTTTATTTATCTTTCTTGCAAATTTACTTGAAAAATTAAATATAATTTGAAAACAATTCTTAATAATTCTTCTAATCTAACAAATTTATTTATTTATATTCTTATATTTATAGATTTATTGTTTTATATATGATATCATTAATTGCAACAATATAGAAATAAGAATAGAATATTTTTTTGAATTTATGTTAAATATAAAATTAATTAATTACTTAAAGATAAGTTTCACCTTATCCTTTTATAAATATATAGGTTATTATATTAATAATATTCAATCAGAATTACTTTATGATTCTTGATCTTCACTGCTATAATCTGATTTCTTTTTTCTACTTTTCTTACTGCCTTTCTGATTTTTATTAAAATTCTGCTGCTTTTTAATTGCTTTAGTCTTAGCAGTAATTGATGGTTAGCTTTCTTGAATTCCATCTCCCTAATTCAAAGTCTTTCTTTTTAAAGACAAATATAAATTTCGCTTCTAAATAACATTTTGAGTAATTTCAAATTAATTAAAATTGAAAATATTTTGTTGGAGTATATCTTTATGCGAGATTTTCTTGACAAATGCGTTCAAGTTTCCCCATTTATTAGTTGCCTCCGTATAATTCAAATTCTAATAAAAGAAATTAAGAATGTTGCTAATTTTTAATTTGTCATTGTTATTTTAATTTTTAATTAGATTTGCAAAGTAGAAAGTATTTACACTTCCTAGATATTTCTATTCAAATTTGTGAACTGGGATTGAAGCAATTTTATCAATATAATTATTTTGAACTTTATTAATTCTCAAATCTAATTTATAAATAGTGCCGAATTAGTTGAAATAATACCAATAAGATGATATTTTCTTCACTACAATAAAATTTTATCGTTTATTATTAAATACTTGAATTAAAACTGGACTTTAATTATATTTGTTAAGTACATCCAATATAGTCCCAGAATTTTAATTTTATTCTTAAATTTAAGTAAAAGTAAGAGATTTGAGAACTTTTAATTGATACTGATTAAATTGACTATCAACTATTAATGATTCCATTCCATCAAAATTGAAAAGTATATTTTCAAAGAGTGCATCCTGGAGTTTTGGAATATCATTAAGTTCAAGAATTGAGTGCTGAATAATTTGCTCTTTGCAAATATAATATTGAAATCCCATAAATATATTAAGGTTATGGAACAATTCTAAAATTTATTGAGGAAATTCTTATTAAATTGAGTATATTTTTGATTTTTAATTAAAATCATCTGCGCTAATTTAACAGCGAACATTATTTTCATATAATGCACCTTTTAATAAAAATTGAGAATCAATTGGAATATTAATTACTAATTAAGAAGGCTGTAAAAAGTACATCTGTTCCAATTTATCTTAATTTGAACTAATTGAATTAATATTTGATTCATCTGATTCATGAAGAAATTTCGAATGAATTTTAGCAGCAATAAAAGTAGTCTTTGGTTTGTTATTTGTTATTGTGCTGTTAATTTGCTTAGTTTATTAATTTATGAGAATACTCTGTTGATTAAATTTATTGTCAATTTTCAACATGAAATCATCGATTGCCTAATCCAAAGGGATAAAATTTAAATTCTTTTATCCATTTACAGGGGAATTGTGAGCATTAGTCGAAAGATTAGAGTTCTAAGCATTTGGATCTTAATCCACAATTATCTTGGTCAAGTTAGGATTCTTATGAGTCTAGTTTTAAGAACTATTATTCTTACTATTTCCACCCATTGTTAAGTATATGTAAGTTGAAAATTAATTGAAGTAAAATTAAGTTTTAAGAAATTTGAAATTTCTTGTTTTAAAAATATTATTATAAAATTAATTATAAGAAAGTTTTTTATATTATTATGTTGCCTAGGGGGATAAAATTATAGGTTATTTAAATATAATATAATTAATTAATAAACTTTGTCACCCTATTTTATTTCAACTATTTAATTAAATACATTTTCAAAATATACTTAACTTAGCTATTTATAATTTACAAAGTACATAGATTTAAAAATGTAAAATCTAAATATGTAAAATAAAAAAATCAAGGCAATAAAATGTAATTAAAAAATTTTTATTCTTATGTTGAACTTATAAACAATTTAATTTATAAATTTTATTAATTTGTTTATTTGATCAACACTCTAATGACAGATATGATTTAGTTTGAATTTATAAAAAAATTATTCTTATCTTTTCTTATTGAAAGTATTTTATTCTATTTATATTTCAAAGATATTCTTATAAACAATGAAAATAAAGCTTATGTTCACAATGAATTTTCAAATATAACAAGTTTGAGATGTGATTACATAACTATTGAATTTATTTCATGGATCTAGAATACTTTGAAATACGTAAACAATGTTCTTTAAATTTGAAAATCTCTTTGTAATTTACCATAAATTATCCAAATTTAGAATCAAATTAGAATCTCTAAAATATTTCATTGTGAATGACTTATACTTTTTAAATTAAGTTGTTATTCTAACTTTGATATTTTATATAAAGGTAAGAATATAAATAAATTGTAAACAATTTCAATATACATAAATATATCCAAACAAATAAAATATAATCTACTATAATTGATATAAAAATTTTATCATCCAATAAGATTACTTAAGTTCCGGAATGCTTACTTTTATATAAAGTAAGAATATAAATAAATAAATCTATATGTTTTTAATGCAAATACTATTGATTCATTTAGAAGCTAAATTTATTTAAAGTTTAAAACTTTCAAATTTTAAAATTAATATATTCATATTTTAATTAAAAATATATTCAACTTACTAATGTTATTTTTTATGTCTTATATTAATATTAAAAACATATTAGAGATAGAGCTTTAGCTCATTATTATTGTTAACTTATAATAATTTTAGATTGTTTATCTAAATTTCTAATGAATCTAAAAGCAAATAATTTATATTTAGATTCCATTATAGTAAGTATAAGAGTTTTGGTTTAGCCAATTTAGTTGGAATTCATTGCAACATTGAAATTTTGTAATTGAAATAGATAGATATCTAAGTATCAAATCTTCAATATTTTATTCTCAAAGGAGTAATTTGGAGAATAAAGTAATACTTTTAGTAGTAATTGAATTACAATTATTTGAATTCTCTCAATTTTATAGATTTTGATCATCAAAATTTTAGAAATTATACAATCTACTACAAAGATAATATCTTATATTTAATATTTATTCTAATTTGTAAAATTCTAAATACTTGAATGAATCCATTGTACAATTCTTACAATATAATTTTTATAATTAAATTAGAATTACTTTTATAGATGAAAATTTATGCTATCAATAAAATGAATATAAATATAATAAAATTGTTTTAAATTTAAATTTTGATGAAAATATGTTGTGAAGGTATAATCTTAACTTTTATAAAATTTATTTTATAGAATAACATATTTGAGTTCCAGAATATAAATGGAATAATTAGATTTGATTGAATTTGATGAAATTGTATTTGCAATTTAACTTTAGTAATGGTGATATGCAAACTATCATTCAATTGTTATAGAAAATTTAATTGCCACTATTCTCTATTTAAGTTCTATAAAATACAATTCCTTCAAAATATTATTTTGATCTTTCATTTATGAGAAGCAATTAGAATCAACATATTTATGAATTTAATCAAATTTTTCAATAAAATGGTTTTATTATTCCATATAATATAATAAGTTTCAGCTTTATCTTCTATCTATATAAAAAATGAATATTATATGATGCCCATATTATTAATTAAATTTGAAAAAATAATTATCCATCACATATTATTAAAGAATAATTCCAATATTTTAGAATGTTATTCGAAATATTTTGTAATAATTTGTTAAAATTATTATCATACTTTGAAATAGTTATGGAGCTAAATGGAAAATTATATAGATTTAATTTTCATTCTATTTATATTCATTTAAAATAAATGTGTATTAACCTTGAACTTGCAAAAAATAAGAATAAAAATCTATTAAATATATAAATATAAATTTATTCAATATGAAATTGAAAAACTAAAATTAGTATGTTCAAAGTTCTATTTGTATAAAAACTGTAAAATTATGTTGAGAAATTTTATAATCTAAAGTCTAAATTGTTTTATGAATGGTTAAATTTCCTAATAATGAATTACTTTGGTGCTGGTAGGAAATCCGCATGCGGAAATCGGATCATGCTGAAGGCATTTCATAATAGTGAAAATGACTATCTCATTATAGTAACAGCGTCTGTCTTCATGAGCCATTATTTGGCTATTTAAAACGGCTGATGGCACCCTCCTATTAGAATTTAATGAACCAAGCGTAACTTACTGGCATCAATGTTTAAGAACTAGCTTAGAAGTGCAAAAGCAAGAAAGAGCTCTACAACTTTCTCACCCAGGATTGTCGGGCCTTCTTACCCAAGCCTGATTCAACCAACATTTACTTCTTCAAGTCCATCATAAGAGCAAAGAAGGAGGTAAGCATCTCTCCTTAATTGTAACCGTCTTCATAGTACATCAGAAGAGAAGACGTCAAAGTGTCCGCAGTGCCTCACATAGAGGGACTTACAGTCCAGGACTTCCTCGATTATGCGAGAGACATCCCCAGACTACTCAACTTTCTCCCTGATGAGCGAGACTGGGTCCACTTAGACAGGCAATGGATCTGTGATTTGCTCTATACCTTAGACACCGACGGTGTCACCAACATGATTCACGATGCAATGCTTTAACGGAAAGAGAGGCTTGAGCAAAGCAGAGACCTAGTCATTGAAATGAGACCTGAATTTGTTGACGCACTCTCTAGATGCCTCAGCTTCAGCAGTAAGTTTACTCTCTTTACATTTCCTTTGTAGCCGAGAGAGGCAAAGCTGTGAATCTCATGAAGGACTCATCTAAAAGAAAGAGAACAAGAGATGAAATTGAAGAGGTGAAAGATTATGAGACAGCCTTGAAGTCAGACAGGCAGCTCTTTCTATAAGAAACTAAGAGGCTGAAGCAAGAGCATGATAACTTGGAAAGTGAAGTACTTGACTTACGCAAAATGAAGGAGCAAGTTATGCAAGACTTCGGCTCTCAGAATCTGGAAGGGCAGGTGCAGAACTTCAGCCTTTGACTTCTGCTGGTCTCTATTCTCATCCATTCTCTGAACACTACTAATAGAAAGAGTTAGAATATGGTGAATTCTTTTAGAAATTAAGCTTTAAAATCATCTTCTTTTTAACCCCTCTCTTTAGGGGTTCCTATGGTCTATATCACTTTTCAAGTTTCTCTTTTAATTTGAAGCCTTCTTCAACCAGGCTTCCATACATTCTTCGACCTCTTCATGCTCCTTGTAAGTTTCACTAAAAGACTTGTCTCTGCAACTCCTCCTTACAAGTATAACTCACTTTTCAACTAAGTCCTTAATCTGCTCTGCCTTCTCATAAGCCTTCCTACTTCTCTTATTAGTCTATTTCTTTCCTTCCTTGCTCTTCGATCTTTCTCTGCCTGGCTCTTAAGTGATCTCCTCATATTGGCGCCTCACGCCGTTTTTGAAGATCTTCTCAACTTCACTAATAGGCTTGTCTTAGAGCACAGGGTTCTGGCTCATCTTCTCTACAATGAATTCTATGATAGAAGGTTAATAGAACCCTAATTTACTTTGAGTGTCTGGCTCTTCAGCCACAGCTTCAGTTTTCATTTCCTCTTCAAAGGCCTTCTTTGCTTCCTCGATATCCTTTTTGGCTCCTATGAAAGAACTTTCTACTTTTTCGACTATCTTCTCCACTATAGCCTTTACAACTGCAACTTAATGATCGATGGCTATAATCTATTCAGAAGGAACTTCGGGCTCCTTTGCTTGATCAATAATATCCATATCAATAGCTTCTTATTTGTCTTACAAATTAAATTATACTTCATTGAACTTTTTGTCTAATATAAGGTCGATCTCATTCTACTCTACGTAAAGAAGCTACTCAGCACTATCTTTGGAGTTGAGTCTATACAAAACTCTTTGCCATCTGCCCTTAGTATTAAGTCTTCCAATTCTTCCTATAATCTGCTCTTCAGACCTTTTAGAGAAGACATCTGCGATGATGAGGTAAGAACCTCCGTTCTAGTTGATTTCATCATTCGTCTGAATGTCAGTCCCTCTTCCATGAGCTTCATTCAGCAAGTATATTCCATATTCCTTTTTCGCATTCTTCATTAAGTATCTGCCTTCAATCATGGATTCGATATTGGCGGCTTGCCCTCTGCTTAAACTTGTGAAGTCGTAGCCCGATCTCAAAAGGCCTATCTCTATTGCATTATAGTTAGTTGAAGCCACTATTAGAACTGGGGAGTGGCTTAGCTGCTCTATTATAATTTCTTTGATCTTAGCCAAGTAATCACTCTAATTAGTGCTCACAAACACATCCGGGTATTGAGTCTTTTTATTTCCCTAGAGTTTATCAAGAGTGGGAAATACTACAGGTGTAGCTTGAAAAGCTAGCTTTAAACAGTTCTCTTCAGTAAAAGAGAGATTGCTTCCAGAAAATCCTATCACTTTATGAGCTTGCTGAAAGTACTCAAGAGAGTTGATTATAGTATCAACAGAGCCATCAAACATAATCCAGTCGTACTCGTCCACTAATACGTAGCTTTGCTACCATACACTCACAGCCTTGCTGTTCTTTTGCATCTTCTTTAATTAGGGCTAAGTGTAGAAATAGATGCCAGTATCTTTGGCAAAGAAGTTTAGATTGCAATTAAGCTACATTGCTTTAATGACTCTCTAGTATCGTTTGAAGTCTCTTTGCACTAAGTGCTCATTCTTGCTGAGTATAAAGACTGATCTTTAAGTTTTAAGAGCAATAAGGATTGCTAAAGCAATGCATATTAGGGTCTTCCCATTGCCAATACCAAAATGAATGAAGTGATTGCTGTTAAGGTTGCCACAGATATAGTTTAAACATAAGACTTGAGAGCAGTAGAATTTGAAGCCTAAATTTTACTCCAAAGTTTCTTATTCGGCACTTACTCTTAAGAGTTCCTCTGGAGACCTGCTATTGAATCTGGATGCTACTTGGTTTTATAAGTTCTCATTCTTGAATAGCTAAAGATGGTCATTAACAGCCTTTTCAGAGAAGGCTTCCATAGTCCTTGGCAATTGCATTATTCTATCAAGGTCAGAGAAGTCACAGTTTAGACAGTTGTTAATAGTGTGAATGCTTAACTATACATTTTTCTCGACTTGCGCATTCACAATCAACTACTAAACTTTCCTGATTTGTTCAATCTTCTCTACCCATGATTGATCTCTGCTTTGCAGTCTTTAAGCAAGGCCTTTCATAAAATGCACCATTGAGACTTTGTCGATGACTTCTTGCTTTTATAAGAAGGTTGCCCTTGTTGAAGATATGTAGTCTTTTAAAGACTCTAAGTTAGGGGCAGAGCATAAGGCACATATTCTTACAAAGTACTCTGTATACTCTACAGGAATGTCTCTTATAAGGTTTAATCCACAGTCTTGCTTAAGCAAGATAATAAAAGGCACGTTCATTTTAAAGAAGGAATTTGGTATTAGTTTGATGACCTAAGGGTCAATTGAAAAGTAGTGCCATGTTTAAGCCAAAAGCTGAATGATGCCTGGATTAGAGTCGTTTAGCTTCTAGACTATAGCAAGCTGCTTACTTAGACATGTTGCCTCAGTAATAAAGACCAAGTTGGCTAAGCCTATAGCTTGTCTAGCATTGGGTGACCTTATAAGTAAGAGAATTGCTTCTTATATTAAGTTCTCTTCTGGCTGATATTTTTCCCCTGTATAGTAACTGAGGGCAGCCAAGAAGATACGAGCCTTGGAGTCTTAGTCTAGCTTTTAGTTACTTGGGATCAACTCTGTAATTAAATAGAAGAGCCCTTGGTTCACTTAGGGTTCATTTGCCATCTCAAAGTGCTAAAGGAACTAAAAGAGTGATTGGGTGTTGCGGGCTATTATATCTTGAAGGATCTGTTCCTTTTATTAATAATTTGATTATTTGAAACTTTCAAAGTGCTTGACCAACATCTCATGGCCAATGATTGAGCCATAGTTAATAACCAGCTAAGGTAAGGGTCTTGGAGCTTGCATTGATTCACTTGCTAAGCTCACAGTAGTCTGGAACTCACTCACCTTCATTTCCTCGTTTGAGAGGGAGTGGTTAAGATTTTCAGAGACCAGTGACTTGGTATCACTGCTGTTCTTGGCTTTCTTGCTTTTGTTATTGTTTATAAACTTTCTCACAACGTTCTTAAAATCCCATGTCTTTTAATAGCCTTTGAAATCCTCCTGCTACAACAGGAGACTCAAATCATAGTTGTTTAAATGTAGGAATTCCTTTGCTCTATTGATTTTGACGCTATCTTGGGCTCCCTTGTACTCAGCTTTAATGCCCTTCACTTTGCCGCCCTCATCAATATTAGCCTTGGCTTCAAGATTTTCAAAAATCCGATCACCCTGCTCAAGAAGTTGAGCTAACTTTTCATTTGAATTATCATTCCTTAACTCTAATATAGGTGCTTAGTAAAGGAAAAAAGCTTACCAGGGCTTCGTTCTTCAATCTATAGGGGAAAAGACTCAGCAAGCTGATCCCGCTCTTGAGCTGGATTCATGGTATTTTTAAGTTTTGATTATAGTATTATATACTGGATTTTTAAATTTAATAGGTGGATTATTAAAAAATACCACTAGATTCTTCAAATTTACTATAAGAAAAACCTCTCTCCTTCACTTATCCAGTGGATTTAAAGAGCTACAGCCCGCAAACCAGTTCAAATGCATTGCTTATGTTAATACCAACATATAAAGGTGAAAAAAGTAGGCTTGCAAGAAATGGCGGACCCGCCATGGGTCTTTTGAGTGCTTTTCGAGTCTGGCCTCATTGAAAATTGGCTTTTTGGAAAAATCGAAAAATCCGAGGGCCTAATGGCGAATTCAACCCTATACTGTTCATAACGTACATATAACCAGTAGAAATGTGCAGTGAAAGTAGAATGGAAAGCAAAGGCACTCGTTTTCGAAAATCGAGGTCATGGTTGAAGGGGGTCCAGACTGGCTTTGGATTCTAGACTTCAGACTGGATTTTAGACCCTATAAGAGGTGGGGTTTATACTAAAGTTGAATTTTTGCAAAAAGTAGTTTGGAAAGCTACTGGATTTTATGGACATATGGACTAAGTATAGAATAAGGAACACTTTCAACAATATATGATCACTAGAACACTCAAACTGCAATTAGCAGCATTCTTAAAGACTCTCTTTCTAAGACTCTTGAATTGGCCCTCTCATAATAAGTTAAATTGTGAAGTTTGGAATTTCGCTATTTATCGATATTGAATCATCACTATACCAACTTATAGATTTATCACGCATATATGTATTGGGGTTTATATATATATATATATATATATATATATATGAATAAAATAAGATTTTAATAGTAAATAACTAAATAAGTAATAATAATAAAAGTTTATATATCTAAATGAAGTTAAAAATAATAGGAAAAATTTTTATATTAATTTTTACTATATAGTAGAGTGTAAGTGATTTAAGTTATAAAAAATTTTGAATTTAAATTTATGTCTATAAATTAAATCATATTATTATTCATGATAGTCAAAATTAAACCTTATTATAAATATTTCCCTATGGGAGTATGTTCTAAAAAAAATCGACGGACGTAGTGGAACTTATCAAAATATATTTTTAATAGTAATATCTGCCCGAAGGGCAAGAAATTTATTCTAAGTAAAAAATAAATTCATAAAAAAAACTACAATAAAAGTATAATAAAAGGGGATTCTCGATTTGAGGGGGGGAGGGGGGAGTCTCGCTGAGGGGGAGGGGTGTCTCGGTTGAGGGGGTTCTCGGCTAAGGGGTAGGAGGGGGGTCTCGGTCAGAACACATATCTTAAATGAAAAATAAACTGTTCTAACTGAGATACCTCTCCCCAAACCACTCCACCCTCCCCACTCCCCACTCATAAATATATCCTATTAAATATTAAATTATAAATCATCAAGGTCTGAATCTTCTTAATTCTTGATATATATGGTTATAAAATACTAATATTATTATTATTAGTTAGTTAAGTTATTAGGAAATTATTATTAAGGGGAATAATACTGAAGGTAATCTTCCTCCCGACCTGCCCTCCAGAAGCATCAGGTGTGGTCACCACCATACTCGACCGTAGTCCAAACTCGTGTCCTTTCTTCCATGTAGCCACTCCGGATTTCCAAGCCGGGTCATATGCTGCCATTTAACGTCATACCAGCTCCGTACGAGTATCCCGTGCTTTTTACCAGGTACAGACACTACAGAACCCTGGGATATTCCGTGCTTTTACCAGGTACAAGTATCAGTGAAACCTGGGTTGCGAACCCCCTACCCTATAAGAATTGGTCAGTCGACCAACCGTCTGGACAGTAGGTCCGAAGCTTATTATTATTATTATTAGTAGATAAATTTAATTTTTTAAAAACATCTATATATTTATTTATGTTATTGTTAGAAAGATTATAATTACTGCTCTTTTTTTACATCATTCGACGAATAACACTGAAATCATGCATTATAAAGTCATGTAAACTCGACACGTTTCGAAATTTAAGGAGCATGAGTATTTTACTTTTATAAGAATTGTATTTCTTTGGAGGTGTAGAGGGGTGGGTGGGTAGAGGTGAAGAAGGTGAGTTGGGAGGGTTATCTCTGTTAGAACAAATAGCAATAATATATACAATAGTACAAATTTATTACACTGTTGAATCTTAAGATGGGTAATCATAATTATCAAAAACTTTAAAAATAATTTGAAATTTTCTAGTCATACATTTCTCCTTAAAAATATAAATTTAGTTTAAATAATTTAAGAAATATTTAATAATTACTAGTTGATATTTTAAAAACCCAGGAGGACATTTGTTAAGAAATGTCCAATCTGGTAATTATTATTTTATTGTTATAATATTATCAATAAACTAATCTATTCATAATTCCATACTCAATATCTAGCTGAAATTATATATTTTAATTTTAATAAATTTTTTATAGATATTAAAGGTAATTATTTAAGTTTTTAAAAAAAACACTTGTTGGGTATTTTTATATTTAAGTATATAATTAATTGAATAAGTATAAATAGGAAAAATTTTATAAACAAATTACATTATATCATCAAATAAATGTTAACAGGACAGTTATTTTAATTTTTTGTATCGTTTCTTGATAATAAAATGTTAGTCACAGTTAAGTAATAAAAAATTATTGAGATTTATAAATACTATATCAACTTCTATGATTACCAATTATTTAAAAAGATAAAAATTTGTATAGTTTTATATTTAATAAATCATTAATACAAGTCTCTTCAGGTTTATTGGTAGAAGATTTTAAAGGATATATTGACAATCCCGGTGAACTTGTTCAACATTCTACAAAAGTACTGATAAATTAAACAAAAATTTATGATTTATCATTAAGCAATATTTATTTATATATTAAGAGAAATAATTATATATTATAGAAAATTATTTAAAATTTACTGCTTTTACAAATAACAGGAGCCTAAAAGTTTGTATTTCTGGATTCTGCATTTAAATGAATAAAAAATTATTATAATTTAATTATAATAAAAATGCATACATTAAAAGTTAAGATAAGAGCTATTACTTCGGTTATCAGAAAACATTTTAATTTAAATATAAATATTGATTAATTATATTTTAAAACTTGTGATATTTGTAAATTACTAATTGGTATATATATTGATTTTATTGAATTAAAATAATTAAGTTTAGCTTAAATTAGTAAAACTACATTATTTCACTTAATAGATCCTATAGTCTTTAATTTACCGTCAATTAATTTTAACCCTATATTTTTATTATTATTATCTGAAATATCATTTTTTTAAAAAGTTAAAAAATATTTATATTTAACATTAATTTAAAATGATATAGCAATATTAAAAAACTATGTTTATCATAAAATATGCAATGATTAGTTAAAGATATTGAAATTATAACTTTGAATATCCTATATTATTTGTATATACTAATAATAATAATATACATCTGGAGGTGTCAATAGAGGATTTATTCATACAGAGCTTCGTGATACTTAAGAAATAACTTACTAATTAGTATATATTTTTTTCAATAATCCCTGGATATTAATTAAAGATTATTAAAATTGTCTTTAATTTAATTTATATATTTCATAATGCAGCAGTCAATTTGTTAATGAGTCACAAAATACATATCAATCTATGTCCTATTTTCATTATATTAAAATTACATAAAATATTGCAAAATGATATTCATTTTTTAATTGTAATAATTCTTCACTTTTTCATTATTTATTTTGAAATATATTTAAAGAAAAGTGTGCGCTTCACTATCATCAAATTTTATGTATGTAATTATTTATTTTAAGTTTCACGGAATTTTCAATTTATTTAATATCATATCAAAAAAAATTAATTTTTTTAAATGTTGTAGTATAGAATGATTACAATAAACTCCATATTATTTAGAATAGAGTATAGTAATATAAATTAACTATTCTATTAAAACTTAAAGCGATTCTGTTTAAAAGTTTAGCAACGTTTGAGTTTTAAATTTATAATAATAAATTAAATATTTATGTAAAAGTTATTTAATGAGTAAAACGGATTTTACTGAAAAAAAACTGTGCTTCATATATTTGAATTTGTTTGATTGTTAGAAATAATCAAATTTATCATTTACTTATATATCGTTAGATTTTATTTTTATAAATTATTTCAATTTAAATCTTTTCAATCATTATTAATTTAATAACTTATAAGATAAAAAATTTATAAAGATGTAAAACATATTTCCATTCAAAAGAAAGCATGAAATAGGGAAAAATAAAAATACAATCAAAACCCCAAAATTCCTTAATAAGATTTGAAGTGATTTTATTTGGAATAATTTTAGTAATCTCTGATGTTAAGAGGTTGCGAGTTATCCTCACAAACTCTGATTCACTTGTTTATTAAAGTTCCTAAATTTAAAGAAAGCCCCTTGCTTTTCTTTTGTTTAGTGAATTTCTATCTTGTGGGCTTTTAAAAGATGCTTCTTTCAAGTCTTTGGTCTGAGAGTACTGCTAATGGTACTCAACAATCATTCTTCCCATCAATTTTGTCATGATGTAAGTATACAGAGGACTTTTCTTCTCTATGCTCTTTCACTTGACAATACCAGCTAGATTAATGAGCGAAGTATCTTTAACATTTTTTACAAAAGTATACTTCTAATTCTTCAGTTTGTTAGGAATTTCATTTATAGCTTTCTCCACTTTTCTGTCTCCTACACAATTGTTTACTATTTATTTTCTATTATTAATTTCTATTTAATAACAGAGACTTCAAGTGATAACTCTTATAGCTCCTTATGAGAGTTTATCTCACAGCCATCACACTTTTTATTGCTGCCGAAGGTAAATTTCTTTTAGTTTGATGGAGGTGGTGTTATTTTTCTCAAAATTTTAACGCTCATATTAAATTTTTATATATAAAATATTAAATTGTCTCTAAAACACAGAGCTTTATGATAGATTTGCAAGTCTAAATGTTTCATTAGAAGATTTTAGAGTGTTAAAGAAGAAAATGAGTTAAAAAAAATGATCTAATAAAACAATGTTGTGATAGTAAATTATATTTACTTTCAATAAAAAAGTTTATAAAAAAGTCCATAATTTATAGGAACACATTATAAAGTTAATAATTCTTTAAAAGATACTTTGTGATTTCTCGTTAATTTATTTTTATCATATTTTCTGAAAATGGGACTTTAATAAAAACTTCTATTTAAAAGTGTTGCTCTATTTGTACTAGCTATAATTAAAGCTTCAAATGATGTAAATACCTATTTAAAATATAAAAAACATGAAGATATATCATTAGAAAATGATTTCAATTTTTCAGTTTTCAAAACCTTCTCCATTTTATTATTTTTGACATCCTTTAGAATTCCCATATTAAAATTAAGTTGAATAGAGGTAAATGATTTAAATCAAAATGGTTAAACTTGAGCATCATTTCTTAGATAAGTAAACTTGATGGATCAAAGAAAAGATGCGATAAAAAGAGTAAAAGTCAAATTTTATTTTAAGATTAAGTAGAAAGGATAACTTACATAGTTTTTTCATGTAAAAGTTAGGTAATCGAATTAACTAATCTTGATTATGTAGTTGGTATATTTCTGCAAATACTATTAAAAGTGCTAAGAAATATAAAAAGTAAATTTTTTAAGCACGATTATGTTTGGAGAAGAAAACATTGAAAATAAACATGAAAGAGTGAAAAGATTAAAACTGTCAAAAAGTTAAATTAACTAACAAATTTTGTGATGTTATAAACTACCCAGAGGTTTTGCAGTACTACCAATTAAGAAACAATTTAAATTGTCTCAAAGAAACTACTTCTTTAGCATTCTTACAACAATCAATGTTGGTTGCTTGAAAGAAATTATCATAGAAAAGTGATAAGATTTGAAGCTTAACTCTTTTAAAATATCTGGAATTGGGCATATTCTTGATTAATGAACAGAGCAGTTTTCAAAAACAAGGAAAATCCGACGACCAATTCTAAACTTATAAAGATACTTTACTCAAATATTCAGTTGCCAGAGTAAATGAATGAATCACTGTCTTTATACTATAAACACCTTTGTAGGAGATACAATATCGTTTTAAAATTTTGACTTTAATTTAAGAGATTTCCAGCTCTGAGCTAACGATTAAAATACAGTAGCTCGCAAGTCTATAAACAGTGAACCTAATATCTCAATGTTATTTCCCATTAATATTTATAGTCAATATACCGCTCAAGCAACTTAAACATATTTGGACTAACAATTCAATTAGTTTTGCTTTAATTTTACAGCTATCTAGCTGTGGTATTTAAACAGGCGGATGTCTAAATTAGAGCAGTTTAATAAATTTTTATTTTAGTACTTGATTGATCAATCACTTTTTATATCACTTCCATTGCCCAGTTCAAAACAAAATAAATAAAAATATCTTTTTCATAAAATTTTAATTTTTGTCTCGCATTTAATTGATAACACCTAGCAATCAATATACAAATCAGAGCTTTACAAATATCATTAAGAAATTTTAGTTTTTTGTTAATATACTTGCATAGATAAGGATCATGTTTTTTATTACAAGAAAAAATTAATTTAAAATTGTTTAAATTACATAAAATTAATTTTACATTAACAAAACAAACTATAGATATACATTTTATGTTTAATTTCAAATGATTTATTTATTTATAAAAAAACTATAGATTTTATAAAAAATTTCAATTTTTTTCACATTATTTAAATAATATAAATATTTAACTAAAATGTTAATGGAGTAGACTTACGTGTGAGCGACATTAGTTATAAATTTTTAATAAAATATAATTTTATTAAATTGAATCTAATTTATAAAAAATATATTATATTATTATTAAATTGGATTCTGAAAACATATTATAAACTTGGACTTAATTAATTTAAAAATAGTTTGAAGAACATTATATATTAAGTCATGATTCGCCTAATTTTATTAAATCATTTTTTTTAATTTGAACAAACATTCATAATTTTCATTTGTTAATTTTTAATTAGAGTTAAAATAAAACAATTGAATTATTGCTAATGCAATAGTATTAGTTTTTTCTTTGACAAAATTATTAAAATTATAAGAAAAAGTTAAATGATTTCAAACATCAAACTATTGGTTCTAATTTTTACATTAATAAATGATTACTATAAAATTAGAGTCAACCTATTTATTTGTAAATAACGGATTTTCATAAACACCTTCTTCCCCAATAGAATTTGATTATGAAAGCAATAATTTAATTAGATCTTGAATATATTTGATCTGTATAAGATTGACTCTCTTATTTCTAATAAAGGGCTTATTTGTCAAATATTTTTAAAGATTTTTTTTTTATTTTTTAGTATTATTTCCAACCATTAAAATTTTTATTAATACAAAAAAAAATAACATTTAATAAATATATCAAAAATTTTCTTTATTTGGTTTGTTTTTAATTGCAATAAAATTATTTATCTATAAAATTATTTAATAAAATAATATATATGTATTAATTTATGAATTAAATATTAAGTTATCAAAGAGGAGAAAAAGAATAAAAAAACGAAAGTTCGTCGAAAAAAAATACACGAAAATTATATTTAATTTTAAATAAAAATATGTAATATAAATTTTTACTAAAAAATTAGTAAATAATTTGTCGCCTTCTTTATGTTAGAAATATATAATTAAATAACAAATACTTTTAATTTACTAATTTTTTCACATAAATGTTTTGTTAATATTTTTAAAGAATTGAAAGTCATTCATATCAAAATAATTTTTAAATCAAATAAATTTATTTTTAATCTCCGAAAAATAAAAAAATCTAGCTACCACCTCGCTTGAACCTTTAAAATATGTTAGCCAAAGTAAACCAAAAAATAGATATCATTTTATTTATTTTAATATTAAATTATCAAGAGAATAAGTAAATTTAATAAATCTATTTTAAAAATAATTTAGAAAATGAATGACTAATAATTCTTCTTAGAGAACTTTAAAGAAAATTGAAATATATTTAACTTGAATTTTATATGAGGTTATATTTCAAATTCTAATACAAATTAGAATATAAAATTATATTAATTAGGATTATAAGATCAAAAAGATTTTATTGAGATTGTAATACTTAAAAGAATTCTAAAATATTTTTTTTTTAATATTTATAATTTTTTTAGAACCTTACATTCTATAGTTCGAATTTTGCTATTCACAAAAAATAATTTAATTTAAAGATTTCTTAAGTTTCTCTATGTAAATAGACTTCTTAAAATTATTTTAACTTTTCTGTATATAAGTAATTCATAAAAAAAAATAAATAAAAGATTAATTTGATTTAATTAAACATATTTTTCACATAAAAATAAATGTTTTAAATATCAACGTTCAATTTAACTAGAATTTTTATAATCATTGAATGCTTTGATTGCTCAGTCTTATAAGAATATAAAATAATAGTCTGCACTTTAATTGTATGAGAATAAATATATATTCTTAATTAGAAAAACAATATTATTAAATAATTAACTTAAGAAAAATCTAGCAAACAATTATTTCTCAATATTATGGTGTTTATTACCAAATTTGTTTCCTACCAACAATCATTAACTTAAATGGGATATCATATTTCAAGTAACAGATATTATTAAATTCTTTAATATTTTTTTACTTTTTGCTCGATAAATCTATTTTAAAATATAAAAATATAACTCCTGAATTTAATTAGAATTCTTTAATATATTTAATAAAATTAAAAAACTTAAAATTTTTGATCAAAATTTTTCCCAGATATTTTTTTATTAATGTTCTGAAGTCCCATTAGAGACTATTACCTATTATGAAAATTCCTCTAACCCCTATCCAGTAACCTATTATGTTTTGACAATCTCAGAATATCTCATTATTGATGGAATAGAGTCAATTTTCTCTACTGAAGACATTTTGAGTAATTTGGGCATATAATTTTTTTCAAATAATTTTTAAGATTGTGTCAGCTTTTGTCAATATTAAAATATGTAATTAGGATTATATTATTGCATTTAATTTCATTATCCCTATAAAGACATTCGCAGTTTCTAGAGTACAGATTAAGATATTAGTAGTTGCAAAAACATGCTACTTTTTCCAACTTTAAAAGTCAACTCACAACCCACTCTTGAATGTTAATATTAACAGCAGTGTAATAAAGTAATAGCAACTTACTTCATCTAAGGATGTACTGATCAAATCTAGGGAACTATCTTTAAAATTATAATATAATTAATTTAATAATTAAATATTAAGATTGAAATAACAGATGTCAACAATACACTCTTTAATAGAAAAATAAATATATTTTTGGAAATTTAAAAAAATATTAAACTAATATTTAATCTTGGATACATAGAACTAGTTTCCAAAGTGGAATTAAAAAATTGTTAATGGTGGGTAAAATAAATCTTTAAATATTATGTAATCATATAAAGAAGCAATAGGCTTTCATTTAAAAGTATTATTATTATTATTTTATTAATTTGATTAAAATTATAAATTTAATTGAGTTCATTTCATAAAGTTAAGAGCAGTCTTGCTAATTAATTGGGGAATTAATTATGATTTTTATGAAGATGTTTATATATATATATTTTTAGAACTTAAAGAATTTTAAAAGATGTGTACTTTACATTCACAAAATTAGAAGTATAATATTACTATATTTTCATTTTAGCCAAAAAAGAATTAAAATAATTTATATTAATATGTAATTCTTAATGTTTAATTTAAATATATTTACATATATTAGAGATCTATGATACTTGCTCGAGAAGTATTTAAATAACTCAAAATTAAGATCAAATTTAAGATTATATTTACGTTATGGAGTATTCCGAATTAACAATTGAATATTTTTGAAATAAAAGTTGTTAGGGAAGTTTATGCAAAACATTTAAATTTATATAATACATTAATCATATTTAATAAGTATTTTTAATTTAATTTTTAGTTTATATTTATCCATAGTCTCATTATATATTGTAATTATGTTGCTCTAATTATTATAATTAATAATAGATGTTACTTTGATAAAATGCAAGAAGTTTTTATCATGATAAAAAATGTTTGTTGTAAAAAAATGAATTATTTTATTATAATTGATGATAAAAATTTTGATAAATTTATTAAAAAAATAATATGTTTGCATTTATACGGCAGGAAACTTTCCCTAAAAAGTTATTTTTAATTTAATTAGTTTTTATTTATTAATAAAATTCAAATCTATATAAAATAAGTGTAATATTAATTAGAATTTTTTCTTCAATAGATCTAAAAAATATTTAATCTACTGTATTTAGCTGTCGAAAAAATGAATTATAAAATAATTAGATTTATTTTATATTTCAGAATTAATATATTCTTATTTAAATTGAACAAAAAGAAATATATAAAAATATTATAACTAGGTAAAATCAATTATTTGAAATTAAATTAAATAGACATTTAATTAATTATATTTTGAGTCTCTCAAAGAGAAAAAATCAAATTTGTGTAAAGAAAAATAAGAATATATAATTATGTTATTCTTCTCTCTTTATCTTAATAAATTATATTTTTCTTTAATTAAACTAAGGAAGAGATTGATATATTAAATCTCTAAATAAAATAACTAAAAAATTTCAAATAAAATAATATTAAAATTTTTTCCAATTAATCGATAGATAATTCTATTAGAAGTGTTATTTTTATATTAAAATTGATCTAAATGTAATGTCCTACAAATTCACTGATGAAAGTGTACCTTGCGCTATAAATTCTACAGATTATTAAACAGAGTATGTTAATTCTTATGGTATAAATCTCGAAGCTACCGTTTCAGAAAAACGAAACTACATAATAACTTACGATTTAAAGCAGTAGAAAATAGGATGCTGACAAATATAAGATAACCCAAACATATTCAGTTAAATATTAGCAAGCTATTGTAAGTGAGAGCATGTCATTCACTTATTATTTAAAATTTTTATGTATTTTATCATAAGTAATTTAAGTGGATTCTACCTATAATAGTTAAAATTTAATATTTCTTATATATAAAAGGCCAACTATTATAAATATTTAGGTAGCACCTGAATAATATACAATTAAAAATACTGCACCTTATTTTATGAAAAAACAACTTGATTTCAAAGCATTTGCAGATAAATCTCAAGATTACTATTTCCCCTCAACACTTGATATGGAGAACGACACAATTAAAATTGATTGGGTAGCAGAAAGGGCGTAGACGTTCTGTGTACTAAGTGATAAGTATCTTACTATCAAAATAATATTCTTTTATTTTAAATCTCTATTAGTTTAGGGAAACTCATTTTTAAGGAGTTGTTTAGTTTAAGGGAGTTTATTTACAATTTATAAATCAGTCCAGGTATCAAAGATTTGGTATACATAAAGTAGAGATAATTTTAATAGATAACAATGCAATGCCTCTCAAGTAAAAATATTTATGTAGGTAGGTTTAAATTACATTACTTTAAGTTTTTTAGAAAATTATTTTTTATTTCCAAAAAAATCTATTTATTTGCTAAAAATAATTGCAGATTCCTAAAAAAATGATAGTTTTTAGTATGTGATTTATTAAAGTATTTTTAATGAATGAAAATTTTTAATGGGGATAGAAATATTTCCAAAAAAATATACGATATTTATAACAGTTGTTAATGATCCAAGTACTAATTTAATTATCATTTATATTTATACTATTCCAATTGACACAACAGATTCAAATGAAGATTATAGTATGGCTAAGAAACTAGAAATTGAGGGATTCTTGGCAGCTAAAATATTAAAGATTTCAAATAATGCTGATGTGATAATTAAAACGAATGTTTTTGTTATTTAAAATTATTTTTCCATGATTTAGAGATTAAAATATTACAATAGGCTAGTTCCTTTTAGTTTTTTATTTTATTTAAAATTAAACAAATACAATTTTTGTTTAGAAATTACAGTTGAATGAGCTAATTAAAATAAAAAATTGTAATTATTATTACAAAATACGAAAGGATGTCGACGAATAAAATTAAATATACTTTTCTTTACTGGATAACGTAAGATATTTATTAAAATTAAAAAAACATTAATATTCAAAACGAATTAAAAATAATTAAACAAAATTGATTCCGATTAATAGCTTTAGAGTTTGAATATAGTTTGATAAAAAAATGAAAATACCAAAAGATTATAAATAAAGTATGAACTAATCATTAGAAATATTTTATCAATAGTATGATGAATTGCCTTTAAAAATCAACTTTACAATAAATAACTTTTATCAAGATAAAATGTACTTAAAAGTGCAATTTAAAGATCCTTACTAGATTTCCATTACTAATCAACTTAAATTTATAAAATTTGGTATAAAAAAAGATATAATTTTTTATGCTTCTGTATTATTGCTAAAATAGATAAAAATAGGAAATTGTATAAATTAATCAAAATTCTTATTTATTATTTTAATTTTAACCAACTTTAGATTTCTGTATTTGAACACTTATACCACACATTAGTAGATTGAAGATAAAATCAACTGATTTGCTTGAAAATTAAGTAGAAATCCTAAATTTATCAACTGAATTCTTATTTTTATAACAAGTAGTAGTTTTTACTGTCTAACTTATAAAATGATTAACAGTCATTGAAATCTATGACCAAATTCTCATGATTCAGAGTGGAATCACCATCAATGTCAAAAACTCGTTGCTTGATTAGTGATTTGTCAAATTTGGGACCCGATCGTATTCTCCATGTTTTAAAACCCCCAACTCACCAACTTTCAAGTCCTGCTCGACTGTTTGAGCACCAAATTCGGCAGCTTTAGTGCACGAGGAGCCAAAATGACGATTTGAATGAGCGAAAATGAGAGAGGTTTTTGGATTTTTGGTTTGATTAGTTAAAATTAAAACTTAAAAGTGTGATATGTAATAAGGGGGCTTTTAATCAATAAATTTGAGGATTCAAGTGCTGTCTATGGTTGTATTGGTCAGTTATATTGCTCCAGCTCCTCAACTCATCATCATTCAGCTCAACTTCACACAAATCCATGCTTGATGGTGCTGCACCACTGCTTCACACTGAAAGCCCAGAGCTTGTTGACGTCTGTCTTGGTCATGGCCTTCAGAATCTGCGAGAGCCGCTTCACCAGGTGGATACTATGAAAAGTTAGGTATAGTATGCTTACTTGCTGTCAGCTTTCTCTTATCGGAGGTGCCTCTTGATGTAGGAGAACAACTGCTCGATGGGGTTAAGCCAGGTTGAATACTCTGCATTGAA
>ARYC01019594.1:0-15705 GCA_000711775.1 Oxytricha trifallax
TACACTCTCAATCAACACAATAGCTCCTAATATTTGGTCATAATTAAATATTTAATTTATTTCTACAATTTCCTATTTTTACGTATTTTAGCAATAAAACTTAAAGATGAAACTAATAATATTAGTATTTAATAATATTAGTAGTAATATATCTAAATTAAATAAAAGAATAAGTTTAAGTTAGAAGTTAATTATTATAGATAAATTATAGCTGAAATTATGAAAACCATTTTTCAATTAGTACCTTTGAGTGAGCGTTGGAAGGTTTCACCATTAAACTACTGCCTAGTTATCCATTATTGATCCCTCTTTCTACATCAATGTATATCATCGTTGTTAAAAGTGTTTGCAATAGCCTTGATGCATTTATTGCTCATTTACCTACACATTCTGTCAGTCTTTCATGCAAAGAGGACATCAGGAATATACTTGCCTCATCATAGTTTTAAACGGATTTGTGTGGCTTCAAGTAGTGTCTAGGGTCTTTGTTAGGCTTATTTTCTGCTACCATGCTAGATTGATGTTAATGAAATTCTTTCTTAGTGAGCTTCATTTCATAGTGCTGAGCTAGATATTGCTAAAAACCAAGAGCACTGTTCAATCTACGATTCATCTCTTCATTCAGGATAGTAAGCACTCTAAACTTAGCTTTAATCAAAATTTCGTTCAATTTTGAGCAGTCTTTGGCGTAGTGACTTTTAAGAACGATCCATTTCTTTTATCTCTAGATATTTCAAAATATTTTCAATATTTCGTTCTGTCTATTAGCTGAAAGAGCAGCATTGTTTTATTTTACTTGGCCATTATCGTGAAAATCTAGATTTGCTTCTTGCTTGAGTAACTTGCATTACTCAGTTTCAACTTGATGTACAATTTTGTAATAAAATCAATATACTACTATTGCTCAGGCTTTTCTATATACATTTGATAGACGATTATGCCAAGATGGCAATCAATGATGATAGTTACCCTTACAGTGCCAAGAGAAGTATCAATTTTTTATTTCTTAAGTTGCTTCTCTCATCTGTTTTTGTTATAATCAGTGATAGCTCACTTGCTGTTATGCACACAGTATCGATATATATTAAAAGTTTGTACTTCATTTTTATATCGGCTAATTTATTGTCAAAGGTTAAACAATTAAGATAAATAACTTGAAAGATTTAAGAAATTAGAATTAATAATTAAGTTAAAATGAATAAAAATAATGGCAGATATCAAGCAGCTGGTTCCTCAACAAAATTTGTAAGTTACAAAAACATATCTAAACTTTTTTATATTTCAGCAATACTAGTCAGCAGAAGTCATGAAGGCAGACGACAGAGAGTTCAGAAGACATCAGAAAGAATAGCATAAACTCTAATAAGAATGACCAGTTGGAGCTTAATATCAAGGAGAATGGTAAGAAAAGGTAACTGTAACTGGATATGTTTTTTGCATATTTGTTTTAGAATACTTATTAATTATATTTGATTTCAATTTAATTTATCGATTCCTTGTTATTTTTCATAAATGTAATTAGAAGTAGTCATTCTCTTTGGAATAACATTATATTAGGCAGAATTTTCTTTTTAGAGCTGTTTGGGAACATTACATTGCTTATACAAAGCTCTCAAAGTTGCATAGTTTAATTTACTAGAACTTTGTTCTTGAGCCCTCTCTTCATAAGTCATATGGTTATGTCTAGGAATATTTCTAATAAAATGATCAATTACTGGTTGAGAAAGTCTTCTTGTCAAGAGCATGTGATTTGTATTATACTTATGAGTTATGAATCTGTAGGGGAAAATAAACTTCTCAGGCTTTTCTTTAGGTAAACTAGCTTCATATTGATCCAAGACATAGAGCAATTAAATGAGGAGGCATATCGAATGCAATGATTGAATGTTTAAGTTTTGAGATCATTGTATCATCTTAAATTATATTTTCCTTTTATTGAACGTCTGATTTGAGCTCATCTGATTAGTTCATCACGATTCTCTTCTTGCTATTTTTATTTGAGTGTTTTGAATTTTAAAGTTAAGTTTGTTGCTCTTCATCAGTCGGCTATTAGTCCTACTGAGAAATCACTTCAACTATCTCTTCTTTTGGATTTTGGTTTTCTTATTGACCCTCAGCTGGTGGAGGATTGATCATCTTACTAAGCTTTGTTTAAATCATTGAAGATTTACTCTTCAATGATTACTGTTAAACCTACTGTTTAATTGATAATTATTGATTCATATTCTAAAACATCATAGGTTGCTGTTACATTTACATAGAATACTGCATGAGTTAGTTATACTATGGAACTCCCATCATTTATTAATGAGGGGGTATACCTCTCATCATTTATTGTTGATACATCTGCTATTTTTAGTAAATACATTAAGCAGCAAGCAATTAGTCCACTTAATCTTGTTAATAAGATTGTTACTGATTGGAGTCCATTATAGGGGCATATCCCATTTACATGTTCTGCATCATGCCGTGGTCTTAGTATTACTAAATCATCATTTTTTGGAATTGTTGCTACTAAACTTAAGTAGTTTTAGCTTCTTTTCTTTCAATTTAGTGATAGTCTTATCAATCAATTCAATTCAGATTTCTGCTGATGGATTAGAATTAGGTGGCTAAGGACCTATTCTTGATTTTAAGATTTCGCTTAAATTTACTCTGTTAAAGTTGTTCAAGTGGGATTTATTCTCCTTAACTTCCTCCATTTGCTAATCATGAAAGTCTTCTTGTTTTGCAACTACTACTATTCTATCTATTAATCTTTTGCTGAATTCTAATCTTCCATGTTTCTGCTGCTATTAAGCTTCATGATTTGCTATAATATCACTAATCGGTAAACTTGAATGCCAGGGGCTTTACTAGTTCAGAATATCTCGGATACCGTGAAGTTATTAAATTGATCTTTGTATTCATCATTTTTACTGAATGAATTGATGAAATTCTAGATTGTCCGATATAAGTCTTAATGTACTAAATGTGCTATGAAATACTCTGAATCATTGCCAGGGTACTGTTCTAAACTAATTTCCTTCAATTGAATACCCTTCTCTGAAATTAGTAAGTACTCAAAAGAATTATTGCCTTAACTTATCTCTAAATTTAATACCAGCATTTGCTAGATATTTGGTGATTATAGGAAAATTTATGCTGATTAAACTGGCTGATAGATGTTTATAAGTTCACAATTTTAATTTGGGGAAAAATAATTTCATGTTTTCGATCTTTGAAATTTATTGGTAAGTGTTTAAGACTTATAAATTATAAAAGTAAGGTAATGATCATAACATAAGGTAGAAGTGAATTAATGCCACATATTTGAAATTATGAAAAATATAATCCAAATATTAGAGACCTTTTAAGAAATAACCTATATTAATTCCTACTCTTGAAATTTTTTAGAACATTTTGCATTTATAAACTATTAGTGGCTATAAATAAATTGATAAATAAAAATGAGTTTAAAACAAGATATTAAAAAATTTGCTCTTAAGCCAAAGAAATTTGAAAAGTTGTTAAAAGGGCATGCTGATAAGTTTTAATCCCTCCACATTAAAGAAGATATGATCCATTAATAGAATTTCTCGACTTAAATGAAAAACACTCTAGCTAACTCTAAAAAAGAAGGACATAAAGCTATATATGGTTGACATTAAGTAAAGATAATCTCTATTTACTAAGCTAAGCCATTACAAATTTTAATTTTGAGATGCATCATTGCACCAAAGATCACATAATTTTAAGTAAATGACTTGTTGAAGGAGAAAAATCGAGATTACCTTGCTACTCTAAGCATAGCTTAGGTGCTTCAGGTTTGGTATTTAACAAAAACAGAGATAAGATATTGTTTATCAAAGAGAATTTACCTGGTTATGATAAAATGTGGAAATTTCCTGGGGGTTTAGTAGATCCTGATGAGACAATTGAAATAGCCTCGAAAAGGGAAGTATTTGAGGAAACTGGAATTTAATCAGAATATCATGGGATACTTTGATTTAGGGAAGTTCTTAATTTTAGATTCTAGTAGGGAGACTTGTGTAAATCAAATACTCATTTTATTTATTCTTTTTTTGTAATACTTTGTATGCTTGATGCAAGGCTTAAACGAAGACATCGTTAAATAAGATGTTGAGCTTTTGGATGCATAATGGATAATTATTGTAAGTTTTAATGAGATGTTCAATAAAACATTAATTATAGAAAGATTTAAAAAACAATCAATAGTATGCAATGGCAAATGAAGTAATTTAGCATGTTGCTATGCTTAAGCCAAAGAAATCTCAAGATATGTTTGAGCAACTTAAATCTACCACTTTAAATCACAGTGAGGAGTGTATAAGGGATAATAAATTACTATATTAATTTTTATAGAGATACAACAGAGACAATACATTAGTCAAGAACAAAAAGATTTAAAGAAAATATGATCTTACCAAATTTAATTACCTTTTCTTGACTCAGTTTGTTGAAATTGTAATTAATAATTTTTAATAAAATATAAATCAATAATTATTGATAGTTCTATGAATATAAGTGAAGTTGTTGGAGTTATTTTTGTTCTGCTCTTGCAAACTAATCCAATCAGGTCCTATACGCTTATTATTTTCAAAGAGTCCCTAGTAAACTTTAGCAGTAGCTTACTTTTGACTACTTTTCTCAACAACTTTCCCTTATTTCTAACCGTTAATCCATTCACCCTCATAAGATGATCCATCTTCCAAAATAATTTTACCATAGCCATGCATTTAATTATTGTGTAATTCACCAATATACTCTTATTAAAACAGGTTTTTGGAAAATTAATTCTGTCCTTCATTAGGCTTCATATATGACTCCTTGCTCATTTATAATTTTTCCCTTGCTATGGAATTTGTTATCTTTAAATCCTCTTACATATTCATTTGGATACGGACTTTTATTTTTTTTGTTTGAAAGAGCGAATCTACCCATGACATTCTGTTCATGACATGTCATTCTCCTTCATATACGTTTTAAATATTAAACTAATTCTTTAAGTTTCCATTCCCGTATTTCAAAATTCCTCTTCCATGCCTAAAACCGTTTTTAAAGTCTCCATTATTAAGGTCAAGATTATGTAGTGATAAGTAGATGATAAATTTAATTAAAATACAGTTAATATGAGTTTGATTTAAAGTCTATTAAGAATTCTTATTTTCCTCTTCATCTTCTTTATCATAATCATTAACATATTACTTTGCTTTTGTTGATTTCTAGCAAGATATTTCACACTCATTCTTACTGTCAATAGCTTGAACTTTTACTGGTTTTTGTGTGTTTTTTGCTGTAAACTTGGCCACTTCTCGATTTTAGACTGCTATATCAGAGATGCTGCCTGGAACCTGAACTCCATTTTATTCACAGAAATTTAATAAAATTAGAGATGTTTAATAAATTAAAATTAACTCAGTCTTAATTAATAAAAACATGCCTAAAATTAATTAAGACATCCCAATTAAGAATTCTTATTAAATTAAAACTATTAGTAACAAGTTTAATCTCTGATCATTAAAACTTTAAAAGTTTCAATTTGTTAATTTAAATTTATTAAACATCTCTAATTTTATTAAATTTCTGTGAATAAAATGGAGTTCAGGTTCCAGGCAGCATCTCTGATATAGCAGTCTAAAATCGAGAAGTGGCCAAGTTTACAGCAAAAAACACACAAAAACCAGTAAAAGTTCAAGCTATTGACAGTAAGAATGAGTGTGAAATATCTTGCTAGAAATCAACAAAAGCAAAGTAATATGTTAATGATTATGATAAAGAAGATGAAGAGGAAAATAAGAATTCTTAATAGACTTTAAATCAAACTCATATTAACTGTATTTTAATTAAATTTATCATCTACTTATCACTACATAATCTTGACCTTAATATCTTCGCTCGGCAATTACATTTCTCCTTTCCCTTCTGGTAAACCATCTTTCCAATTTCCTATGAACATAGAACCATCTGAAAATGTTTCAATCCGTGCCCATTTTCCTTATTCTTTATAAATCGTCCCTTAAACTTCCCTATTAAAAATTCTTATTCACCACCACCTTCTAATTTCCCATCAATCCAATGTCCCTTATATATTTCTCCATTAGTTGTTTTTCTCATTCAATATCCATTTAGTTAGGATTCTTTCAATTGTACACTTTTAACTTCATCATCTAATTGATAAAAAGACACAAACAATTAAATAATCGATTTTCATAAGATTTACTAAATGTTAATATACCCTGTTCATCAAGTTCAGAAGTTTATATATTGAATTCTCCAGAGTATTCAGAGACATCAGGCCAAACGAATATGCCACTTTAAAACCTACCATTTACCCATTACCCTTAAATCTTGATCCATTATTCCATTAAATATCTCCATACCCATCTCTGCAGTCATTTTTCCATTCTCCCTTATAAGCACATTTTTATTCTGCCTACCAAATATAAATACCATAGCCCTCCTCCTTCCATTTTAAAATTAACCTTCATAAGAATTTCCATTACAAAGTTCTAGAGTCCCTTTACCATTTTTTCTGCCCTTTTATAACTCTCCTCTATACGTAGATCCACAATAGTATCTAATTATTCCATTTTTTATGTCACTCTCTACTTTAAAAGCCTTACTATAATAGTTTTGATTATTCCCTCCACCATGACTAGGTTTACTCGAATACAAAATGCCTGATTAGGGAGAACTTGGTCCAGAACTAAGCCCCCCTTCCCTGTATAATCTCCTTTCAAATTAGCGGTCTCTTCAATTATTCATAAGGTTCAAAACCTCCCAAAATTTTTTGACCTGCTTGAACTTCAAGCATCAACTTTAGAAGATTTTGCCATGCCTATATATAATTTATGATAAATATAATTTTAGAAATGTTATAGTTTGAAGCTCGTTAGTGGCCGATGCTATAATCTCTGCCCCATTTTTAATTAACTTTTTTAAAAAACTTTTTTTTAATCAAATTTTTTTCATTTTTACTTACCAAAAATCATGAATCTCAAAAATCCATTTTGATTATCATAGTTCCATATAGATTTATCACTAATCTTTTTTGCTTTTTTTTGGTGCCTATTTTTGATTCCTTATTTTTTAGTAAAAAAATTTTTTTTTGAAAAAAAAAAAGAATATTGTTCTGAATCCTCCCAGAATATACCAAAATCAATTAGGATTTCATGCATGCTTTATATGATAATTTCCAAATTTACTTAATTTAAGTTAAATATACTCATTAAAATTAAGAGTCACGGGACCATTAATAAATAATGGTCCCGCGGGACTATTATTTAATAATTGTCCCGCATGAAATTTAAATCAAACATATAGTTAAAAGAACTTAATCAAAAAAAAATTAAAACTTCAGTTTTAGGATCTTCTATCATAGACATCAAGATAGAGGAATCCTAGAATTTTAAAAGTTTTTAAAGATTGTAATTTTAAGCAGATGGCCATCTAGAGATAATTACAAGCTGAATTAAATCAAAGAGTCAAACCGAACAACTGGGCCAGTATAATTTTCTACTTCACTTTATTATGGTATGTATACTATTTCAGTGCTTTCATTTTTCACTAATGATTCATTATCCGATACCAAGCTCTTTAGCTCTTACATGAATCTGACTCAATTTATTTTCTTTATAACTTATAAATTTATAACCAGGAAACCTTTGACATACTCCGCAACACCATCCCATCTAACCTCCTTAAATATTTAGTTTTTCTGAACATATCTAATCCAGAAACTTTCAGCTGCTTTTTGTTCTCTGAATTTTAAATATTATTACTCAAGAGCCTATTATCTGAGAATCTTGGACCAAATTTATCTTCCGTTTCTTAAAGTTATTGATTTACAAAAGCATTAAATCTGAATTATTAATCAACTAGTGTATTAATGTTTAGAATTTTCTTGGTTTTATTACAAGCTTAGGTTTTGTGAATATTTAGTTAGTTTTATGGTTTTAGTGAAAACTTAGCAAGCTCTACTTATTGCTTAGGCTTTTCAATTACAATTTATGTAAGTTATTAAGCAGGGACTATCTAATTTTACTTATAAGGAACAATTTAATTCTAAGCTTATGAACCATCATTCTTTATTGGAGTATTCTTTACACTGATAAAGGCCTATTGTTTTTTTAGTTTTTAACAATAAATGGATCACTTTTAATCTCAGTGTTATAAACTTTTGTTATATCATATCTAGATTCGAACATAGCTTTGTGGTAAAGGTGCCCATTTTGTTATAAAACTACTTTTCATATTGAAGTTTAATCAGGGGTTTATTATCTTGAGTCAATAGCTTTTCTTTGGTTTTCTAGCATACTTTGAAGAGCAGTTTATTGATTGATTATATTTCCAGTTGTATAGTCTCCATTATTTAAGTTCTAATGATAGTTTCTGCTAACAATTTGTTACCCTGTTTAAATTTTGCTTATTTAATTCGAGCTACTATTTATAAATGTTCGATTTTTCTGCTTCATATATTTATCGAATGACTTAGCATTTCTAACAATTAGTGAAACTTAATTATTCCTTGATAAAGGATCAATACCATCCTAAAATAAAGATTTTATCGAATGGAATATTTTACTTTTCGATGAGAAGTTTCTGTTGTTATATTATCAAACATTCTACTTTAATTCAAATTCAAGCCATATTGCAAATCTTGATTCAAGTAACTATGAATTCAGTTGTGATCATTATGGTTTATATCTGAACTTAAATTCTCCATATTTTGTTGATTAATTTTACTATAAATTAAGCTTATCTTTAATTATTATAATTAATAAATTAAAAGCTCTCTCATCATTATCTCATCATTGCACAAGACAGGAGGATTTAAGTAACTTTTTAAGTCTTATACTACCTAATAAATTCTGCCCTCTACTTTATCTTGCAGAACTTTTGCTGCTTAACTTTATGAACCTGCAGACCCTGTTGATATAAATTACTTGAAAGTTGAAGTAGGAGACTATCCAATTTAACAACGCACTTTTACTGATTAAGACCTTAAATATTTCTCGGAGGCTATCCAAGACAAGTATGCTCACAAAAACCTTAGTGAAAACTCTCAAACTTTCTACAGATCATATAAAGTCTATGGAATCTTCACTTCAGCAATGTTCACAAGCATCTTCAGGCTTATTTTCCCAAAAGGAATCTACATACACTAGGAAGTCGGCTTTAAGAGGCCTGTATTAAGGGATGAGTTGGTCACAGGCAAGGTGGGAGTTACTGGGTGGAATAGTACAAAGAAAGATGTGTATTTTAGAACTTCTATCACCAAAATTGATAAGGAAACCGGCAAAGAAATCCTCTGTGTAGAAGGAAAGGCTACTCTAAGAGTTCTATATATTGAAGTCGTTAATGAATAATAGAAACACTGAAAATGATTAATGGTTTGCTTTTGTTTTATGCTACTAATATTACAATAAATTATTATGTTTTAATAAGTGTAGTTTCCCAATTAAATTATGCATACAAATTCTATAATTCATTAATAGAACAGCATGACTATCTCAAAGAGTGATCAAATTCGATATGATTAAATTTATAGGATGAAAGATATAATGCATTGATTCATTTAAATAATATTATTAATATTAGTAATCCTTATTTAAATTAAATGTAGTAATTTTAAGATAATAAAAACATTATAATAATCTTAGATAGATAAGTATCAGCTTTTATAAAAAAATAAATATCAAAAAACGATTATATGAAATTAATTTCCCAACAATTAAAACTTATTAGAACAATTCTACTGTTAAATTGTTAAATAATATCTGATAAGGTACAAAAATCGAAATTTAGTAGTAATTAAATATGCAATTAAGTTAAAAATATATACTGGCATTGAAAATGCAAAGAAAGATAGTCATATTTAGTTCCCCATCGAGACTACGCCATCTTTAAGGTTGTGGTTTCTTGCGAATACCTCTAATATGTATCCTCCGGGGCATAGATTCTCTGCATAGCAATAAGACTCATCAGGCTTCTGTGATTGAAATCGGATGTGCGATGCGATCACGCTAGGTGGCTTGTATCCCTCTTTTTTTATAGTGTAGTCCCCCTTGCCGCAAATCCATGCTTCCTCGAATGCATGTCTCACCACATTCCCATTGCCAGAATGCACCACATCGGCGTTTGTTGTCTTTACCCAAACAAACTTATCTAAATATCTAAAAAAAATAGTTTAAAATTAATAATTGCTTACTTATAACCATGGTGATGTATGAAATCCCATGCCTGTTGTATCTTGGAGTTGACGACCCATAGTATCATAAATCCATCAGTTTATATCATATGTAAGGGCATGTTGAAGAGATCTGAGTCCTTGAGTAGTGGGTATGATGGCTTAAATCCATGTGTAGCGAGTTACGAGAAACTGTCCCAGGGTGGGTCCACTATGATTATGTCGAAAAGTCTGCCTGCATATCTAAGTTGGGCATGTTTGAGTTCAGCCCACACATCTGGCCTGGTCACATCAGCGATATAGGGGATTGATTTGAATTATTTATTATTTTGAATTTATTTTATCATTTCATTTTACTTTTCAGTCAGTTTAGATACAGCTTGATCCTCTTGGGGTATATCTTGATTGTTAATGGGATTATTATTGTTTTGATTCATAAATTTGCCCATTATTGATATTTTTAAAAAGGTGATATCTGAATTCTCTAGTTTTAATTAACTAAATCTCTTGGTTATTAAGCTCACTGAGTTGAATGTTAAATGTTTTTGCATGTTTTGGTAATATTCCGGTTTTAATCTTAAATCATTCTCTAAATATGGGTACCGGAATTATTATGAATTATTTTTTATCATGAACTTATCTTTTTTTACGCAGCTGCTAGGATCATACAACGCCTTTTGTCTTAATCTATAATTTTGCCCTTCTTATTACTTTAGTTGAATAAATTATCCCAATCTTTCATTATTATGAATTGATTCTATATAATTTTGGTATAATTGTTTTTAGATGAAGGTAGCCTCCTCTTCGCTCACATTTTATTATTAATTAAAAAGGATAACTTGATTATCTTGATTATTTTAGTCTAATATATTTTCATGTCATTATTGTTTCCATTATCACCATCACCATTATTTCCATCGTCATTGCTATTTCTATTATTGTCATTTTATTATTATTGCCCAACTCGACTCTGTTTTAGTTATTGAAAGATCCTGTAGACTTAGTCATCCAGTTTTAAATCAAGGTATTATTCAATGTCATCATTGGTAATAAACCCAAAATCCTCAAATTGTTTTAGATTATTAATTAGAAGGTAACGATTAAGGCCATGTACTTCTTTAATTTGTAAAATAAGTTCCCCCTCTACATTTTGATAATGCCTTTTCTCATGCCTGTACTTATTTCTGTATTTGAGTATTGACTTTTTATAATTATTTTTGTAGTGACATACCAAACACACTAGATATTATAATTGGAGTGCAGATTACTGCTTCTTTGTTATCTGTTATTATTGCATTATTATTTTCAATGGATTGAGTTGGAATCTCTACTAAATATGAATAATCACGCCCCATTCAATTAAATATTCAAGTCCCCGATGAGATCTCGTTTTCGCATTTCAAAATCTGTTGGGTAAATATCTACTAAATCAGCAAACTTTATTTGTTAAATTAAACTCTTCTATATATTAGAATGGTAGTATTATGATGTGAATTCGCCTGTGGCTAGGTTTGTGTTTTTTACTTTTCCTATTCTAGTTAATCTCGATTATTTGTTATTTTTAGCATCCTAATCGTTCATATTTGCATAATTTTCCTTGTTATTAAGACACTGTGGATTCGTTGAATCCCAAAATTGTTAAAATCCTTTTCTATATGAGAGCTTAATCATATGTCCAGATTCTTAAATTAAAATAGCACATCCAGTATGAGATTGAGTTCAAAAGTTGTTATAAGCAAGTTTGGTTATCTGGGTATCCTTTAAAATTTAAAGCGAATAAGACCACAAAGCCCAATATAACCTTAACAAGAAAGCATTTAATTACATACAGACTGAGTTTCAGGAGCTCTCTATTAAAATATGCATGACAGCGATGACTTGCTGAGGTCATTTGCAAAAGACTTCTTGCAGTAGCTTTGGGCGTATCTCTTAAAGTATATTAAGTAAACACCATGCCAGAAAAGCTTGAAATTCAATCATAATTAAACCTAGTCCTCTTTACATTTATATTTTACTAATCTGCGCTAGAAGTCCTTTAAACTATGAATTGCTAAAATATGGACTGAATTTATTTAAAGTACATAACTTAGCCTGTAGGAATCTTGACAAGAAATTGCTAATCAAGCATTTTACTGTGAATTGATACTTCCATGCCATAAAACAGGTTTGGTAACTTTTAAGATTCAGCAATATAAAGTTGTCTTAGAGTTATCAGAGCGGGACAAAGTTATAGATAGTAGAATACCATTGCCTTATAACTAGCCACTTCAATCTTATTCCTCCGCTTCCTCCAGTTGCTTTAATTCTGCTGATTCCACCGATTCCTCCACTTCTGCCGCTTCCCCCGATTCCCCCGGTTCCCCCGATTCGCGCGCCGTTTTCCCCCGATTCCCCCACTTCCCCCGTTTCACCCGCTTCCCCCGATTCCTCCACTTCCCCCGATTCCCCCACTTCCTCTGCCCCATAGTTTTTTTAACAACACTCAAGTTCTTCCCACCCATATTTATGTAGAAGTTAGTTAAAAGCCGAGTTCACTTGCTAATGGAGAATTTGTTTTGAAACAGTAATCTATTTAAGCTCCTGTAATTCCTCCACTTCCGCCGCTTCCTCCGCTTCTCCCGATTCCCCCGATTTCCCCGCTTCCCGCCCGCTTCCTCCGCTTCCCCCACTCTCATCGATTCCTAGCCCATATAACATTATCAGCTATCCAATTTTTATATCATCCTTTAAACAATTTACTATTGATCATGTTTGCAAGGGGCTACATTAATGTTTCACGAAGATATTAACTACTATGAAGCCATTGAGTTTTTATGAAAAATGCTTTGCATAAGCTGAACTCAAATCATTATGCATTTTATATTATTAGAAGTAGTTTGATGACTTTAATAAAAAAAGACAAGGGAGAACTTCTTAATGAAATTTTTAATTAGGCAGACCATCTTTAAATTTGGTGCCATGAATAACTTTTCTACTAAGTACATTCCCACGTGCATATACCACCAACCCTTTTTATTTTATCAAGTAGTTATAAATTAATGATTTTGTATTTATGAGGCTACTGTGTCTAACTTCATCGTCCCCAGTTGTTTCTACTAATAATGAGCCTTAAAATCATGCATGAAAATAAAGTCAAGAGCATAAGGAAGCCTGCTTAAAAAAGCTCTTGAAGCCCATTCAAAGTTGAGGGTTCTGATGCTGTTGGAAATTATTTTTATTAGATTCTCACTCCTTTTATTATCTCTATAACAATAAAACAAAAGCAACCTTACCTCAATAAAAAAGGACCTTAATCTTTAATTAAGTTTTTCTTTTTGATGTATGCAAATACCTTTTCTATTGGTGCTAGATCAAACTAGTAAGGACCTAAAAATAGTGTATGTATATCTAGTAGTTGTAACTTTTCTTTAATGTAGCTGCTTCTATGATAGGAGGCATTATCTAGCATGAACACAGATTCCTGTCTCCAATTGACATTTTCCTTATTGAGTAAATTACACAATCTTAGTATAAAAGCATAAACTGCTTTCCCGTTATTCTTCCCTTTAAATACTTAAAAGTATACTTCGCCACTACTGGATAGAGCAGCAATGATCCCAATAGATGCAATCCTCCTTGATTATGTACTAAAATGCTGCTGTCTTTTGGGGCCCCAGCAACACTTATTATTCATGCTGAACTGGATTGAGCTTTCATCTATGTTAATAATGGTCTTTCCCTCGGAGAGGCATTCTAACGAACTCAATTGCTGCTATTTGCCTTTGCAGTATAGAGTCTTATGAAAGTGCTCTGGCACTAATGAAGGTCACCTTCTTGTAACTTAATGATAATTCCTTTTTTAGTACCTTCCGGATTGTTTGCTGGCACACTTTCAATCCCATTTAGGTTTCCAAATAATTTTGCATATCTTTGGAAGTTGCCATAAAATTGGATTTTCTCAAATAAGATTTCAAATTTGTAACATGCCTAGGCTCTAATTTTTTCCTTCTGGGTTGCTAATTGGAGTTTGTATATTTTCCTTTTTAAAGTTAGCTTTCATAATCTTTTTGCATATATGCAAGCTTAGCTTATACGTTTTCGATGCTTACTTAATAGACATTGCTCCTTCATTAAGCAAAGATGAGATATTTTAGAGTCTCTCAAGAGATCCTATCTTCTTCAACAAATGTTTCCATGAATAACCAAACAAATTTTTAAATATTTCTTTAACTCTAAGAGTCGTCATATTCACGACACTCCGTTGCTGCTAGTTATGATTGTAGGATTGATGATGATGGTTGAAGGTTTGATGAGATCCTAGCTACATTTCCAAAGACTTATGCAATCCTCAACAAATCCTCTGCTGTATTTAGCGTTTAAATTTTCCAACTGAGAAAATACCTCATCTTTAAAGTCTGGCTAATCAATCAAATTAACTCTCTAATTTATGTCTAGGTTAGCTTGGATGAGCTTTGGATCAATTGAAATTCTTTAATGGATTGCTTAAGATTCACGAGTCAAAAATTGCTCCTCCAAATTTTTTAAAAGCTAATCGCTAAGTCTGTCTAGAGCTGACAAGTTTATCATGTCACTTCCTGCCTTGATGCACGGGCCCGTAAAATTGTCGTACTCAATCAGAAGGTCTTCGTTTTTCTAGGTGCTTTATTAAAGTATTTGAGAATTTTCGCGTTAATCATTAGTTTAGAAAAAGCCACGTATATCTGACTATCCTAAGGAATCTTAGTTACGGTTCCTCATTTTTGCTTGTAAAGTTATTTTATTTTATTATCAAAGGTATACTCTATAGAGATTATTCATTTTTGCTGGAAGTATAATAATTCTTGCGCTAAAATTATTATTCTATTTAATATGCCTGTCATCATTATTAATATAGTAATATAAATGTATTCAATAATTAAATCACTAAAACCTGGGACGCACCAGCACCAGATAGAGAATGAACTAACTAGTCAATGTCCACTAGCTGAGAGAGAAAGTGGGGAACAAGAAGGAACTCCACGACTTCTTATCTTAAGAGGGCAATGTCTACTTGCCAAAACTTTAATGTACGAACGTCTATTTTTTGAGATCAATCCTCAATGGAGAGAAAGAAGTAAGCATTAGAAAAATAAATTTGTTGTAGCATCTCAAAAGACAAGATGTTATTGTAGCGGCTGTTCCTCAAATTGAGGGTCTTGCTGTGGAAGATTTCATGAATTATGCGAAGGAAAAGCCATCGCTATTAAACTATTTCCCAGACCAATGTGATTGGCTCCACCTCGATAAGAGGTGGATCTGCGACATGCTGATGTCGCTTGATAGAGATGGAGTCTACTAAATGATTGGCCAAGCCAAAAAACAACGAAGGGAAAAGCTTGATAGAACCCAAAATCTGCTTGTCCCCATGAAGAACGAATTCGCCTAGGCATTGAATGAATCTATTAGCTATAGCGGTAAGATCAAGTTTTCTTAACTTTTTACACTGTACACAAGGGAAGATCTGCTTACTTAATGAAGCCATCTGCGAATAGAAA
>ARYC01019595.1:0-55579 GCA_000711775.1 Oxytricha trifallax
TTGGTATCTGTTATTATTATTGCATTATTATTTTCAATGGATTGAGTTGGAATCTCTACTAAATATGAATAATCACGCCCCATTCAATTAAATATTCAAGTCCCCGATGAGATCTCGTTTTCGCATTTCAATATCTGTTGGGTAAATATCTACTAAATCAGTAAACTTTATTTGTTGAATTAAACTCTTCTATATATTAGAATGGTAGTATTATGATGTGAATTCGCCTGTGGCTAGGTTTGTGTTTTACTTTTCCTATTCTAGTTAATCTCGATTATTTGTTATTTTTAGCATCCTTATCGTTAATATTTGCATAATTTTCCTTGTTATTAAGACACTGTGGATTCGTTGAATCCCAAAATTGTTAAAATCCTTTTCTATATGAGAGCTTAATCATATGTCCAGATTCTTAAATTAAAATAGCACATCCAGTATGAGATTGAGTTCAAAAGTTGTTATAAGTAAGTTTGGTTATCTGGGTATCCTTTAAAATTTAAAGCGAATAAGACCACAAAGCCCAATATAACCTTAACAAGAAAGCATTTAATTACATACAGACTGAGTTTCAGGAGCTCTCTATTAAAATATGCATGACAGCGATGACTTGCTGAGGTCATTTGCAAAAGACTTCTTGCAGTAGCTTTGGGCGTATCTCTTAAAGTATATTAAGTAAACACCATGCCAGAAAAGCTTGAAATTCAATCATAATTAAACCTAGTCCTCTTTACATTTATATTTTACTAATCTGCGCTAGAAGTCCTTTAAACTATGAATTGCTAAAATATGGACTGAATTTATTTAAAGTACATAACTTAGCCTGTAGGAATCTTGACAAGAAATTACTAATCAAGCATTTTACTGTGAATTGATACTTCCATGCCATAAAACAAGTTTGGTAACTTTTAAGATTCAGCAATATAAAGTTGTCTTAGAGTTATCAGAGCGGGACAAAGTATAGATAGTAGAATACCATTGCCTTATAACTTAGCCACTTCAATCTTATTCCTCCGCTTCCTCCAGTTGCTTTTATTCTGCTGATTCCACCGATTCCTCCACTTCTGCCGCTTCCTCAGCTTCTGCCGCTTCCCCCGGTTCCCCCGATTCCCCCGTTTCCCCCGATTCCCACTAGTTTACCCGTCCCCCCGATTCCCCCACTTCCCCCGTTTCACCCGCTTCCCCCGATTCCTCCACTTCCCCCGATTCCCCCACTTCCTCTGCCCCATAGTTTTTTTAACAACACTCAAGTTCTTCCCACCCATATTTATGTAGAAGTTAGTTAAAAGCCGAGTTCACTTGCTAATGGAGAATTTGTTTTGAAACAGTAATCTATTTAAGCTCCTGTAATTCCTCCACTTCCGCCGCTTCCTCCGCTTCCCCCGATTCCCCCGCTTACCCCGATTCCCCCGCTTCCCCCACTCTCATCGATTCCTAGCCCATATAACATTATCAGATATCCAATTTCTATATCATCCTTTAAACAATTTACTATTGATCACGTTTGCAAGGGGCTACATTAATGTTTCACGAAAATATTAACTACTATGAAGCCATTGAGTTTTTATGAAAAATCTTTGCATAAGCTGAACTCAAATCATTATGCATTTTATATTATTAGAAGTAGTTTGATGACTTTAATAAAAAAAGACAAGGGAGAACTTCTTATGAAATTTTTAAATAGGCAGACCATCTTTAAATTTGGTGCCATGAATAACTTTTCTACTAAGTACATTCCCACGTGCATATACCACCAACCCTTTTTATTTTATCAAGTAGTTATAAATTAATGATTTTGTATTTATGAGGCTACTGTGTCTAACTTCATCGTCCCCAGTTGTTTCTACTAACAATGAGCCTTAAAATCATGCATGAAAATAAAGTCAAGAGCATAAGGAAGCCTGCTTAAAAAAGCTCTTGAAGCCCATTCAAAGTTGAGGCTTCTGATGCTGTTGGAAATTATTTTTATTAGATTCTCACTCCTTTTATTATCTCTATAACAATAAAACAAAAGCAACCTTACCTCAATAAAAAAGGACCTTAATCTTTAATTAAGTTTTACTTTTTGATGTATGCAAATACCTTTTCCTATTGGTGCTAGATCAAACTAGTAAGGACCTAAAAATAGTGTATGTATATCTAGTAGTTGTAACTTTTCTTTAATGTAGCTGCTTCTATGATAGGAGGCATTATCTAGCATGAACACAGATTCCTGTCTCCAATTGACATTTTCCTTATTGAGTAAATTACACAATCTTAGTATAAAAGCATAAACTGCTTTCCCGTTATTCTTCCCTTTAAATACTTAAAAGTATACTTCGCCACTACTGGATAGAGCAGCAATGATCCCAATAGATGCAATCCTCCTTGATTATGTACTAAAATGCTGCTGTCTTTTGGGGCCCCAGCAACACTTATTATTCATGCTGAACTGGATTGAGCTTTCATCTATGTTAATAATGGTCTTTCCCTCGGAGAGCATTCTAACGAACTCAATTGCTGCTATTTGCCTTTGCAGTATAGAGTCTTATGAAAGTGCTCTGGCACTAATGAAGGTCACCTTCTTGTAACTTAATGATAATTCCTTTTTTAGTACCTTCCGGATTGTTTGCTGGCACACTTTCAATCCCATTTAGGTTTCCAAATAATTTTGCATATCTTTGGAAGTTGCCATAAAATTGGATTTTCTCAAATAAGATTTCAAATTTGTAACATGCCTAGGCTCTAATTTTTTCCTTCTGGGTTGCTAATTGGAGTTTGTTATTTCCTTTTTAAAGTTAGCTTTCATAATCTTTTTGCATATATGCAAGCTTAGCTTATACGTTCTCGATGCTTACTTAATAGACATTGCTCCTTCATTAAGCAAAGATTAGATATTTTAGAGTCTCTCAAGAGATCCTATCTTCTTCAACAAATGTTTCCATGAATAACCAAACAAATTTTTAAATATTTCTTTAACTCTAAGAGTCGTCATATTCACGACACTCCGTTGCTGCTAGTTATGATTGGGATTGATGGATGATGGTTGAAGGTTTGATGAGATCCTAGCTGCATTTCCAAAGACTTATGCAATCCTCAACAAATCCTCTGCTGTATTTAGCGTTTAAATTTTCCAACTGAGAAAATAACTCATCTTTAAAGTCTGGCTAATCAATCAAATTAACTCTCTAATTTATGTCTAGGTTAGCTTGGATGAGCTTTGGATCAATTGAAATTCTTTAATGAATTGCTTAAGATTCACGAGTCAAAAATTCCTCCTCCAAATTGTTTAAAAGCTAATCGCTAAGTCTGTCAAGAGCTGACAAGTTTATCATGTCACTTCCTGCCTTGATGCACGGGCCCGTAAAATTGTCGTACTCAATCAGAAGGTCTTCGTTTTTCTAGGTGTTTTATTAAAGTATTTGAGAATTTTCGCGTTAATCATTAGTTTAGAAAAAGCCACGTATATCTGACTATCCTAAGGAATCTTAGTTACGGTTCCTCATTTTTGCTTGTAAAGTTATTTTATTTTATTATCAAAGGTATACTCTATAGAGAATTCATTTTTGCTGGAAGTATAATAATTCTTGCGCTAAAATTATTATTCTATTTAATATGCCTGTCATCATTATTAATATAGTAATATAAATGTATTCAATAATTAAATCACTAAAACCTGGGACGCACCAGCACCAGATAGAGAATGAACTAACTAGTCAATGTCCACTAGCTGAGAGAGAAAGTGGGGAACAAGAAGGAACTCCACGACTTCTTATCTTAAGAGGGCAATGTCTACTTGCCAAAACTTTAATGTACGAACGTCTATTTTTTGAGATCAATCCTCAATGGAGAGAAAGAAGTAAGCATTAGAAAAATAAATTTGTTGTAGCATCTCAAAAGACAAGATGTTATTGTAGCGGCTGTTCCTCAAATTGAGGGTCTTGCTGTGGAAGATTTCATGAATTATGCGAAGGAAAAGCCATCCTATTAAACTATTTCCCAGACCAATGTGATTGGCTCCACCTCGATAAGAGGTGGATCTGCGACATGCTGATGTCGCTTGATAGAGATGGGGTCTACTAAATGATTGGCCAAGCCAAAAAACAACGAAGGGAAAAGCTTGATAGAACCCAAAATCTGCTTTTCCCCATGAAGAACGAATTCGCCTAGGCATTGAATGAATCTATTAGCTATAGCGGTAAGATCAAGTTTTCTTAACTTTTTACACAGTGCACAAGGGAAGATCTGCTTACTTAATGAAGCCATCTGCGAATAGAAAAAGAAAAGCTAATGAGATGGAGGAAGTAAAGCAGGAGGAAATTTCCCTTAGAGAGAGTAAGCAAAAGTATCTTGAAATGAATAAACGCATTAAGAACGATTGCAATCAGATGAATCAAGAGCTGCAAGATCTATCTTAGTACAAGACCCTTGTCATGGATTTGATATCTGCTGGCTATATTGATGAGGAAGGCAATCCCAGATAACCTGACATGGTTCAGAGTTAACAAAGAATGCTATGAGAATACTTAGAATTGATTCCTAAGCTCATGAATAACACAAATTAAGTTGATTATTAAGCTTTAATTTTTAAAAAAAGTTCAGGATAACTAAATCTCAAACAATAATCAATTCAATTGCTAAACTCAGCCAATTTATTCTTAGTAGATATATTGAGGCCGATTGTTTGAGAGTCCTTATCGTTTCCTCTGACTTTTTCGAACTTTAGAATCGATCTTCAAGCAAGCTCCTCATGAGTAAAATCTTATCCAGGAGACATTATTCTCGCTTTTTTCTTGGATCCTCCAGATTTAATGCTTGAGGTTCTCTTCCCGAATTTACGATTCTCTCGCTTTCCTAAGAGGCTTTCAGTTTAAAGATTTACAACCCGTTTAGCTCGGATGTTCAGGACTTTAGCAGGCTTCCTTGAAAAAGTTGCATCAACTTATGGCATTTGGGATTTCTTGTTTCCATCATTAACCGGTGCCTGCATCAGGACTTCCTTCTCAGAAAACTCAAAGTTTTAGGTTGGGAGCTCGTGCTTTAATTCTTCAGAGTTAAAGTTTAGCCCAAACTACTGTTCGTATTTCTCAATTTAAGAATTGTCTTTTTAGCCTAAAAGATGATCTGCATCTTTTGATTCTTTCACATTTTATTCTTCCCCGATTAATACCTAAGAGCTCGAACAGAGATCCTGGTGGGCAGAGTCACCAGACGCTTACTGTAGCTGTAAGCTTACTGAATCATTGCCTTATTTTAACTAATCTAACACTTCATCAGACTGGGAAGTTTGCCACAACTCTGAGCTCAATCGAGAGAGTTTCATATGATTCTCATTTTCTTTGGTTTCTTGCTTGAGCATCACAATTTGATCAAGAGTATCGGTGCACCCATGCATATAAATCATGTAGTGCCACTAGCCTTTATTTTCCAGTCTGGCCACTCTTCCCAATATTTACTCGTGAGATCGTTTGGTGAACACATCAGCCACAATAAGGTAAAGACCGCCATTTTACTCAATTTCTTGGGATGATTTTAAGTCTGTTCCTCTTCCCTGCTGCTCACTTAAAACAAAAACTCCATACCTACCGCTGGCATTTTTGAGACATAGCGTTCCCTCTAAAGATGCTTCAACCTTACCTCCTCTTAGGTTTTTCACAATCATGACTTTGAGATGACTCTGCTTTTTTAGGATGCTTTCGATGTGAGGAAAGGATTGTTGGCATACAATGACTACGGGTGTTTTTAAAGTCTAAGCCTCTAGAATGCTTATGAGCTATCTATTATACTCCTGCAATTTAGATGGTACAAGGATATCTGGGAGATGAGTTCTTCTTTGACTTGTGACCGAGGATATCGAAGGAAAGGTTACTTCTCTAACTCCAAAGATGTCGCTCAGGATCGTGGCTTCTTTTTAATTAAGTACAGATCCAGTGAAAGCTACAAGCTTATGACATGGCTGCAAAAGTTAAATCACGCTCTTCATTTAATTTATGTTGCCATCAAACATGATCCAATCATGCTCATCCATAACAACGCTACCTTTCTACCACGAATTTATAAAGTTTGAATCCTCGCTAAACTGCTCAACATCTTTCTAAGTCAAGAAGTAAATTCCCACTTTAGAGTCCCACTCGCCAAAGTTGACTCTAATTCCCATTCCAGTTATTGTTGACTAATAAGTCTTTTCATCCCGGAGGACTAAGTGATCGTTCTTACCAACGATGAAGACTGGACTTTGAGTAGATTATGCTAAATATGTGGCAATGCAAATGCATATTAGAGTCTTTCCATTCCCCATTCCTAAGTTGATAAATGCCCTTGACGACTGGCACTACATAAGATAGTTTATACAAAGGGTCTGTAGTGGAAGCAATGAAAACCCAAGATGCTCTTCTAGTTTCTTTTGAAATGATGTGGGCTTGAAGGCATCTTTCACTGGCCGCCGAAGGAACGATTCAACTTCTTTCGAGTTCTTGTTTAAGAATTGCAGCTGCTGATAAGCTGTAGACTTTTAGTCAGCAGTGAATTAGCTAGCATTTTTTGGAAGTTTCTTTTGGAGTTCAAGCTGTTTCATATTGCCAGCAAGGACCTCGTCTATTAGCTCTTTAAACTTAAGTTCTTTTCTCTCCAATAGCAAGGTCCCAATACATAAGCACACCTTTTGGATTTCATCAAGCTTACTCCTCCATCTTGTGGAGCTTGAAACCAGAGTCCGTGATATCTCTCGCATCAAGTACATGAAGAAAATCTAGTCAAAATAGTCCCACTAATTTATGTAAATTTCCCTCATGGTGTTTAAGAACTTTTCCAACTAAGCATCTGATTTGGCTTAAACAAGGGAACATATTTACACATGATATTAAACAACCTCAATGGGGACATCTCTAATGATACCTAGTCCAGAATCGCGCTTCAGTTACTATATGAAAGGTCTGCTGAGTATTCTTAGGCTGTTAGGTAAGAGATGGACCACCTGACTGTCTACGTTTAACATTGAGAGCAGAGACTGCATGAGTGGAATAATGTCAGAATTAACAGTATCGAGGAGTGTCAAGTCGTCTGTTAACTATGAGATCTCTGAGACATCATTAATAAAGATAAAAGAAGCAAGGCCTAGACACAATTCGGGATCTGGCTTGCTAGTTAAAAGTTGCATAGCTGATCTTAATAGCTCAATGTCAAAGTCAATAGTCTCATACCCATAAAACAGCAAAGAATTTAGGAAAATCCTTGTCCTAATCTGCATTGGGGGTTTAAGGTTGATGAGGAGTTCTTGTATTATCCTGAATAGCCCTTTTGTGGAGGACAGAGTGCTTGTGTGTTTGAGCTTTTAAAGAAAGTCAATCAAACTTGCACTGTTCCTCGAGTGGATTTGCTCCAAGAAGCTGTACCTGTCCTCTGCCTTTAGCATTATGAACTCTCGGAGATAAGCCTGAGTTATCTAATTCTGAAGCTATTAACCCAGGTTTATCTTCTTTTCTTCTTGAACCTAGACTTAACTTTGAGATTTACATGGTAATTCTGGTTAATCAAACTCGACTCGAGAAGTGTCATTAAATTGAAGCAGGTAATCATCTCTATGAGCATCAACAACACTCTTTGCCTTCTCCGTTTTTGAAGACCGTGAGATCTTTTTGTTCAAGATGAACTTGTTTATGAATCGAGGCAAGTCTGTTGATCCCTTAAGAGGTTTGAACTCCTCCATCTCCAGGATTTTCTTTATATCATAATTATGTTGAGGGAGGACTAGCTTAGCTTGATCAATCAAATGGGGATACTAGGCGCCATGGTATATTGACCTCCTACCCTTGTTGTTAGGAATGTTAGGCGACGACGCTTCTTTCACATCGAAAGCATGCTCTGATTTAGATCCATCCTGGTCATGCACTTCCAAGGTCCCAAGTACCTGAGTCCTAGAGTCTTGGGAGGCTCTATGAGATGGGCAAGTATATTGCTCTTGTAATATACTTTAAGATTTTGCTTCAGAAATTTAAATTTTGCCGCTCTTTAATTGCATTCTTAATTAACTTTATTAAGACTTTTGAATCGCTCTTAATTAATCTTAATGCATTCTTAATTAAAACTCAGCGTCTTAAATGATTTTTAATTGCCAAAAACCCCTACTTTTTGTCTCATTCGGCTTGCAGAAGCATATCGCGCTGCATAGTCAAAGAAAGTCTGGCACCCATAGGCAAGCTTAAGGATCAATCCTCATCGTGGTTAGAGTGAGGGTCTTGTGCAAACTTTCGCTTGGCTGGGATAAGGCCTGATTGGGCCCGTAATATAGCAAGATTTTTCGAGGATGGTCTTAAATAATTATAAACTAGAAATCCGGAAGTTTGGATGTCAAAATCAATCTAGAACTTCAACTAAGGGAGAAAGAATCCAAGAGGTGCAGAAAATAGTGCGACATTAGTTGGATGAAAAAAAGAATTTTGGATCATGACATCCTTGGCTCATCGCCCCAATTAAGACGATTTAAGACAGATGTCGGAGGTAATTCTTAAAAAAGCACGATAAAGGGATTTAAATTTTGTCAGACTAAAACTTTTCAACATCGGAGATGCTTAGTGATGGCCTAGGAACTTTTACCCTCAGTTCTATTTGTTTTCACAAGCTGGCATGGTGCCGATCAAACTTAAACAATAGCTGTTAGGGCCTTTCTTCATTTAAGAATATTCAAACGAGCAATTAAGACCTTTTGTATTTAAACTTAATTCATAAATGCATTTTAATCATCCTCTAAATTTCACATTTCTTACCTTATGTGGTCACGTGGTCACTGCCTCCGTGGTCCTCGTGACCATGACCGTGACCATCGTGACCAAGATCACGGTGACCACGTTACCATCACTTGAAAATGCATGATTTCACTGTTAATTCGTCGAATGACGTCAAAATAGAGCAGTGATCACGACCACCACTCAACTCACCAGATACGTGGTCACGTGGTCACTGCCTCCGTGGTCCTCGTGACCATGACCGTGACCATCGTGACCATGACCAATGACCACGTGACCATCAACTTTAAAATGCATGATTTCACTGTTAATTCGTCGAATGACGTCAAAATAGAGCAGTGACCACGACCACCCACTCAACTCACCAGATACGTGGTCACGTGGTCACTGCCTCCGTGGTCCTCGTGACCATGACCGTGACCATGGTGACTAATGACCACGGTGACCACGTGACCATCACTTGAAAATGCATGATTTCACTGTTAATTCGTCGAATGACGTCAAAATAGAGCAGTGACCACGACCACCCCTCAACTCACCAGATACGTGGTCACGTGGTCACTGCCTCCGTGGTCCTCGTGACCATGACCGTGACCATGGTGACCATGACCATGACCACGGTGACCACGTGACCATCTCTTTAAAATGCATGATTTCACTGTTAATTCGTCGAATGACGTCAAAATAGAGCAGTGACCACGACCACCACTCAACTCATCAGATATGTGGTCACGTGGTCACTGCCTCCGTGGTCCTCGTGACCATGACCGTGACCATCGTGACTAGGATCACGGTGACCACAATACCATCACTTGAAAATGCATGATTTCACTGTTAATTCGTCGAATGACTTCAAAATAGAGCAGTGATCACGACCACCCCTCAACTCACCAGATACGTGTACGTGGTCACGTGGTCACGTGGTCACTGCCTCCGTGGTCCTCGTGACCATGACCGTGACCATGGTGACCATGACCATGACCACGTGACCATCACTTGAAAATGCATGATTTCACTGTTAATTCGTCGAATGACGTCAAAATAGAGCAGTGACCACGACCACCCCTCAACTCACCAGATACGTGGTCACGTGGTCACTGCCTCCGTGGTCCTCGTGACCATGACCGTGACCATGGTGACCATGACCATGACCACGGTGACCACGTGACCATCACTTGAAAATGCATGATTTCACTGTTAATTCGTCGAATGACGTCAAAATAGAGCAGTGACCACGACTACCCCTCAACTCACCAGATACGTGGTCACGTGGTCACTGCCTCCGTGGTCCTCGTGACCATGACCGTGACCATGGTGACCATGACCATGACCACGGTGACCACGTGACCATCACTTGAAAATGCATGATTTCACTGTTAATTCGTCGAATGACGTCAAAATAGAGCAGTGACCACGACCACCCCTCAACTCACCAGATACGTGGTCACGTGGTCACTGCCTCCGTGGTCCTCGTGACCATGACCGTGACCATCGTGACATGACCACGGTGACCACGTGACCATCACTTGAAAATGCATGATTTCACTGTTAATTCGTCGAATGACGTCAAAATAGAGCAGTGACCACGACCACCACTCAACTCACCAGATACGTGGTCACGTGGTCACTGCCTCCGTGGTACTCGTGACCATGACCGTGACCATCGTGACCATGACCATGACCACGTGACCATCACTTGAAAATGCATGATTTCACTGTTAATTCGTCGAATGACGTCAAAATAGAGCAGTGACCACGACCACCCCTCAACTCACCAGATACGTGGTCACGTGGTCACTGCCTCCGTGGTCCTCGTGACCATGACCGTGACCATGGTGACCATGACCATGACCACGGTGACCACGTGACCATCACTTGAAAATGCATGATTTCACTGTTAATTCGTCGAATGACGTCAAAATAGAGCAGTGACCACGACCACCCCTCAACTCACCAGATAAGTGGTCACGTGTTCACTGCCTCCGTGGTCCTCGTGACCATGACCGTGACCTTCGTGACCATGACCATGACCACGGTGACCACGTATATAACTATAAATTGTTTAATTTTTAGCAAAATCTATCATTAAAATTATATAAAGTAAGCATTAATTCGTAATTGCAAATATATTTATTTAATGAATTTAATAATGAATCTAAAATAAATAAATAAGTTTATTTAATTAATCACTTGATCCAATCGGATTTGAAAAGAAAATGAAAATTCAATCCAACTAAGCATTTAATATTCTTATGCTTATCTATTATGTATAGATTTAATTTTTCAATTATATTATCATATTCGTTTTGTTTATTACTCTTAACACTTCAATTCGATAAATTTGCCTTGAGTAATTTATTTACATAATAATAACTTATAGTATTCTAAATATTTTAATATTAGATTCTAACACAGATAGTCTAAAATTATTAATTAATCGAATTTAATCCAATTTCTAATTATCAAGGAGAGTATTATTCTTATAAATACTAAGCTTATCTCATTTAACTTTCTTTTTAATCAAAATTGCCTCGAGCTTTTTATAGAGTTACTCTTTATGCCTGCTTTTTCATTCATCAGTAATATTTAATTAGCATTTAAATAATTTTCAATTAACAGATTTATCCATTGTTGCTGTAGTCGGTCTTTTCAGTAATTCTTTAATTTTTTTCATTATACTGGATTTAAGGGTAGATAGCAGTGAGAATTATTCGCAGAGCAAAAACTCATAAGTATGCTTTTAAAAGGAGTTAAAACTTGATCTTTACCCATCACAGTAAATTAAACTAATCTTGTATTGATTTAAGCGTTTAGAGTTTAAGGAAATGTCTAAATATTAATGCTGTTGTGTTAAACAGTCTTTTCCTCTGATCTGATCAAGGAAAATATTAAGCGAGTAAAATTAAAATATATTAGTTAATGATATAGAATCAATTTAGAGTTTAATACATATTTAAATTTAAATAGAATAAACTGTTTGTATAAATTTATGAAAGTCTTTAGATATCGAAATAACTGATATGCCTACTTTTATCGACTTATCCCTCAATATACCTAGCAAAGTACCTCTCTGTATCTATTGAAGTGATTAACAAATTATTTTAATTTTAACAAGCAAACTTTTTATTAGAGGATCATATATTATAAATAATGAAAATTATTTAAATTTGTAATAATATCCATAATGAATATATAGTAATGTTAGATATAATAATGAGATTTATTCAATAATTGAATTTAAGAGGAGATATTCATGCTCTAAATCCTTTATTTTCTAATATTAGCAGTTTAATACAATTTTTAAGCAATCCTGTGTTATATATAACTAACTTATGTTTTAATATTTTCTTAGCATTATTATTTTTATTGCCAAAGATACCTACTATATAAATGACTTTTATAGACTTATTCACTGTGCTTTAGGAATACTTACAGAATGATAATATGCCTGTGTTAAGAGCAAATTGAGTATTTTGTTATGATATTTTTATGAATAAATATTATTAAAGTAATCACCTTTAATTTGAAATACTTTAGAATACTTATAAAAGCATATTGTGGATATTTATTGTAACATTTTTCTAATGATTTCTTACTATATTATTCGAAAAACAGCACTATATAGATAGGCTCCTCTATATTTAATATAAAGAATTGAAACTAGAGTAATAATCAAAGCATATATAAAAAGTCTAACTTGCTGGAATTATTCACTACATCTGGTTCAAGTTAAACCTTTTCTTGTCTCCTTGCTTTACTCGATAATCTAATCCTTGTGGCTCGTCATGAAATTAGGAAGAAAAAAATCTATCTGGAATTAGGCCAAAGTTTATGTGGAATTTTGAGGTGCCAAAAAGTGACTCCTGAATCTATATTTGTGGAGAAAATCATCTTAAAAAAGCTACAAAGAATAATGTTCTGGATCTGTTAAGAATTATACTGATTTAATAGGATTTTTAGAAACACCAGTAACATTATCGTTGGAGTATTATGAACAAGAGTAGCTTCTTAGGGGTTTTGTAAACTTTAGTTTTCCTAAATCGTTGTGATTGATAATTAATCATTGTGGAAGTATTTTCAATATTTTGAAATATTATAAAATTATCACTTTCCTTCTTTAATTTGGGATATAGATAAGTATAAATCAAAATGAAATACAAATTACTGATTTAATTATTCATGAAAAATAGCATTATTGTTGATATGTAGTGCTCAACACTAATAAATATGCTGAAAAAACATTTTAGATAAAACTGATATACGAAGGAGATTGCTTAAGTTTTTATTTACCCATAATTACTTATTTTAGTTGAATATTACTTTGATGACTCTAACATTTCAGCTAATTAATAACAATAAATTATAATGTTATTAAATTTATTGGTTTAAGGCTCGATATTAGTGTCTAAATTATATATAAAGATATAGATAAAATTTAAGATAATAATTACTGCAATTAAACAAACTTAAACATCATATGCATTGTATTATTTATATATACGAGAGTTATTTAGGTTGTTTATCTGGTAGTATACAAACTACTAGAAGTAATATAATTTATATTTAATTTTAAACTCCTTAGGGAATTACTATGAAAATATAAATCTAAGGCACACTATTAAAACAATAGAATAATCAGATTGAAACATTTTTATTTAAGAATAAGATGATAAGATAATAACTTAAGATAATTTAAGATATATAAATATAATAATTTGCCTCATTATGTTGATAGATAATTACTTAGTTGCTACCTTTTTATTGCTTCTTAATTAATTTATGCCAGAATTTATTGCTCTCCTTCCTAGACTTCTTATTCTTCTTACCTTCCTGGCTTATGAACAACTCCTTGTAATGGAAGCAAATCTTACTAAATCAGAGCATTTTATCTTTTCTTGAGCTCCTATATTCATTGCAACTCACTTTGCCTTCTATTCAAAATCATGGATCTTATCCATCTCTTTCGTTAAAGTCTTTACTATTTTCACAGAACTGTCTATCTTTATTATAGCAATGTTCCTCGAAATTGTACAACCTTTTGTCATCTTTCAAGACTAGTTTATCCAAAGTAGGTCTATCAATGTGAAGTTCAACATTTTATTGTCCAGTTTATAGTTAATCGTAGTCATAGAGTTTGTTTATTTAATTGTTGCTGCTTTCTAACTAAGTTTTAAGTATCAAAATCCTAGATTATAGAATTTTATTCTCATTAAACGGATCAATAAGTATCAGATCAGATTGTATCTTTGCTGTTTTGGCCAGTTTTTTATAAAAATTTTTAAATTAAGATTGTTTAGTATTAAGCAATGATCTAGCAATATATTAATTGAATAGTTTCAGATGTATAAAAAAAATATATATTTATAATGCAATCTTATTGTTTAGTCGTAGATTTCAACTACTCATGAATTTCAGAATATTCCTATAAGTATCCATTTCATGCAAATCTAAATTATGGACTTATATCAAAATTGGGATGGTTAAGATTGTAGTTTTACAAATATTTACAGCTGTCAATTTTATTTTAAATTTATAAATTAAATTTATCAATCAAGACCATAATGCAAAAGTATTATTTTTTAAAGTGTAATTCACACTTAATGTAAAATAACTTTTTGAAATAAAATATTAAACAATAAAAATCAATTAATAAATTAGATAAAAGAGTGAAATCAATGTAGATAAGGTAGTTGTTATTTTAAATTCAAATTCAAATTAATTTTTGTTTTTAATTATTATTAATTATTTGGTAGCTTTTTAATTAACAAGAGTACTTATTGTATAGATATATACTTATATATAGGGCCTTAATTTAAAAACTAAAATCTACCAAATTTAATGTGATCCTTTATAATATATATTATTGTCCTGTTTTAAAGTTTTAATCCTAATAGCTATAAATGGAAACCTCTTCGCCAAATCCTACCAATGCAGTGTGATTAGTGCTACACCTTTATCTCGAGTCACCTCAAGTGTCGCCGCCACTGATCCAATACTAGTAGCAGGGTCCCCAAAAAGCAGTAGTGAATGTCGAGATTAGGTTGAAGTCATAAATACAGTTGCCTTTTAGTGAAACATCATCACAAGCGTCAACATCACAAAACTGCCGAAGAGTATCAGTGCCTTTGTAGGGCCTAACGATAAGGTAACCATCTCTTGCAACACCATCAACACTTGCGCCTCTTTCTGCAGTTGAGAGGTTCGTATAAGCCTAATTCATGCAGTGCCCAGAGCATTGATAGTCTAAGCAGGATGATATATTAGTAGCGTATGAGCAGTGAATGCCAGATAAAAAAAGCATTAAGATGCAGAGTAATCATAATATAATGCAGAGATGTTGAAAGCCCCAAAGACTTATTCAGCTACGACTCTCTTGGCGCTGGAGACTGGTTCAATAGGTGCGAAAAAGTCATATAAGAACACAGAGGTATCAAAATAGATGGGAACCCCATTAATTGAGATTACAAATGGCATAGAGCTTGCGGGTAAGAGCTCAGAATTCCTAATCTCTCCAATGGAAAGTGACAAATCATAGTCAAATGTCTAGGAAAACTAATAGGAATCCCCCAAGCCATCTACTCTGCAGACATGGAGAAGGAAAACTTGTCATTATAAGTAAAGGGACAGCGGCATAGAATAATTCCTAGGCTTGGCTGCTAGAATAGAATGTAATCTAAGAAAAAGATCAGGAATTGTGCGAATTGCTCCTGGTGAATCGGCCATAGGGTAGACTAGTAATTAGAGATCTTCGATTATATTGACCCCTGGGATATATGTATTAGTCGAAGACTTCATCTCTCTGAGTCTTTGCATGGATAATAGCGTGGTACTACTTGTAGCTTCCTCATAAGAAGGTTCGCCTCTTACTTCGTAAGCAAAAACAAAAGTCTAAAAATGTCCGATTTACCAATGTATGTATTTTGATCATTCTCTGTAGATCTCATTAAACTACTGCTTTTAGCAAGAGAACAGATAGGCGCCGGGAAACTGATGCTGAGGTTGTGCTATACCTTACCACTGAGAAAGCAGTGGAGTTCCTATAGGCTTCATCTTTAAGAATCCCTTATTTAGAAGCAATTATCTGTCAACATTTTGACTAAAGAGTCAACATTCTGACTATCGAAATGCTTAAGTGCATAATATAGTTTGTGTTGAAGAGCCACGATAAAGAGCGAAGTCCCCAAAATGAACGTGCCATGCTAACAAAAGAAAGGAAAGCTTTCCGATGAATCTTACGAGGGCTTAAAGTCTAAGCAGAGTAAGCTATACAAAATGGTAGGAATTTCAGTGAATCTCTTTCGCTGATAGTCTCTAGACTTTCATTTTTAAGTATCCTGCAATACCTGTTGAATTCGAAAGTCAAGTTATCTAATTTAGTAAAGAAGCTCTTGAATAAATATATTGTCTCTCATATTTATATTTGCCTTTTGGGTTTTGTTTCTGTATTTATTTTTCATTTCTCCCAAATTTAAAATTCTTTTTATTTATAATTAGAAATTCGAATTAATAGTAAGACTCTTTATAAATAGAGTAAAAAAGTTATTTGAAATGTTCAAAAATGTTCTTTTCGAATTTCCCTCTTCTATTACCTTCGGAACCTTCAGTATCCTATAATAGATATTCTCTTAAATCAAGAATTATGTATGTTAGCTATTAATTTGCATCTGTAAGTTCAAGCAGAAAAACATCTAATCATATTCTCTAAAATTGTGGAATATTTTAATTATATAACACATTTAATTAAGAGCCAAATAGGCTAACAACTATTTTTTATGTGTAAACTTCCTTGAAAGGATACTTTTAGCATCTATATGAAAATCTTTCAAATCTCTTGAATTTATTCTCAACAAATGCTGTTTACAGCAAATCTACTATAAACGACAAGCGATTTAAAAATTTATCATCATCATCATTTGTGGAATCAAAAAATGATAAATAAGCGGAGACGATGATTGATCTTACGAATTAAATTATTATGATCCGTTCTTTGTTGGGCTAACTAAGTTGTTTAACGTCGGATTCAATAACTGCAATTAGCAGGGCTATTTATATTTTACCAAAAAGAGTTTATCTCTTAACTTCAATAACTTAATGAATTTCTTTAAGATCTAGGTATAAATAAATATTATAATAAATTATATCTTTGTTAATAAGTATTTAATTAGTTTAATTATGTATAATGTAAATAGTTTTTAATAATAATACTTCGAGTAAAATCAAAGAATGACATATTTCTATCTAATTTTTAATAATTTAAATGCCTATAATCACAATAATAAATGAATTGGTAGTTTGTGATATAAGCCAAGCAGTTTACAAAAATTAGCATCTAATTTTAATTAATAAATTCATAGTTATATTAATATATTATTTGATAAATCCTCATTATTATTAAATTTGAATTAAACAATTATTAAAAAAATAAAATTAAAACATATAAATATGTGAAAATTACATTTCCTAATAATTTGGAATAAATATTCAAAAATTTTAATTCAAATTAGTAATAATTTATGGAACTTTTTCATTAGTAGGTAGTCTTCAAATTAACTATATTTGATTCTCAATTTAAATTTTAATAAGCAAAAGGGAAATCAAAAAGTAAGATATTTTGAAGCTATTTACCATTCTTCTCAATACATAAGCAAAAAAGACCATATATTTTCAGCAGAAGAAAAAGAGACTACAATCTATTTATTGTATTGCAAGGTATACAAGCAGGATCAAGTCCAGGAAGTGAATGTTCTTGTGTATAGTTTCTCTGCCTTCTAGATTCATATATCAGAGATCATTTCAGTCAAATGTGAATAGATAACTGATGACAGTGGTTTCACAAATAATCCTTGGCTAAAAATAATTTGATGAGGAATTAGTTGATATTTGTGGAGTAACTGATTAAGTGCTTTAAAAAGTTAATCCCTAATATTATATTAATAAAAAGAAATGGCTACATATTTTATATTCATTTATTAATAATTTAATTTAAATGAATAGGAGTATATAGTATATGTAAATAATATTATTTAACAAAATGAATATTTTATGGATTTTAAGTCTTGAAAGAATATAAATTATTAATGGTCAATATGTAAGTAAGATCATGAGATGTTTGTCCATTATCTTAGATTGAGACCAAATCTATAAACTGTATAATAATAATAACAATAATAATAATTAACCCACATCTTGAGCTCTTGGCTCTACGGGTGATAATAAATGTTAAGGGACTAAATCTTTCAAACACTCTCAATGTTTAGGAGCCTGTTTTTTCCTAAAAAGCCTTTTTTTTTGTTTCCTTTTTCCTCCATTTGCAGAAGGTCTTCTCTACTTTGTTTATTTCTTTCTCTTACCTTTGTTGATGACTACATCGTCGTCTAGCATTATGTATCTTGAGATTCTCATTAGTTAGTTTTCATTAGTTTAATATTATATAAAGTTAGTTAAAATATAAGTCTTAAAGGTGAATTTGAGAAGTTGATTTAGGTCTTTTATATTGAATCCTATGTGTTTAGTCAGTCCTTTGAAATGGATTATGACTGTGTTGTCGATTTCCATTGACTCTCCAACTATGAGCATTATTGCCGATTTGTTCATTTTGAGGCTTTTCATCATTACCATGTGTAGTGACTTGGTGGCATGGGTTGATGTCTTGTCTGTTTGGAGTTCGTCTGCTCCTATTTTGAAATCGTCCTTCATCTTTAGATTTCCACTTTAAGCTCATTTACTGAATAATGAGTGTTGGTGACAGTTGCTAGCATAATGTTTCTGACTGTTTAGAAAAGTCCAGAATAAGCGAGTTTAATTTTTAGTGTTAGAGTTGATTCTATTACATCTAACATCTTTTCCCAATTAGCTATGGGAATTTTATTGCATTGGTGTCTACTGGAGACATAGTTTTCCAATGCATCTCCCTTGTCTTCATCCATTGAGTGATCAGCCTTATTCTTCTCTTTAACTTTAATAATATTGTTAATATCTTTTATTATCAACTTAGTATATTGATTTTGCAATTTAGTAGGAAAATTAATTTAAAAGTTGGTTGGTTGGTTGGTTTTAAAATAGGCTCAAAATCTTATTTATGTTTTTTGTCGGTACTCCGCCATACCGAGGAGATTCGTCATGGTCTGACCATTTGGAGTATCGATCTTCCCAGCTTAAGACTTTTCTATGTTATCTGTTTCTAATGATATAGCTCCCAAAGCTGTCTATCTTGTTGTTGTATTAGGAGTTATTTGAAAGCATACTTGGTTGTTCTGTCTTTGTCTTCTTGGGAGTAGGAAGTCCTTCTGATGAGGTGCTATCAAATAGCTAGTAAGGTGGTGGTAGAGCTAAAGACGGTTATTTATTCTCTACTCTGAAAATTTTGACTTCGGTTAGTCTTGAGATTGTGGGTTGGGAGGGATTTTTGGAATGTTTATTGTTGATTTGGAGGGATTAAGTCAACTAGTAGTCTAGTTCAAGTAGATTTCTAGTGAGATAGTCTCCTTAAATAATTTACTTTGTATTAGCGATATGTGATATTTGAGGTGTTAAGAGCTCGCTAAGTTGTAATTGATCATTAGTCTGATAGCAAAGATAAGTTTGGAGAAGATGATCTGTCCCCAGTCTTGTCTGTCTGTAATTATTTAGAGAATGTGCTTTGCTATTTTCGAGTAGTTGTGATTTCTTACTGCTTGCCTTATGTAATATTTTTCGTGTGTATTGAGGGTTGGGCAAATAGCTCTTAATATTTTTAATTTAAAACTTTCTTAAATATTCTATAAATTGTATTGATAATATATAGCAAATACAAAAAATTTAAATTATAGTGAAAAGTTATTCTGTGAATAAGAAGGACTATTATATAATTTATTATTTTAGAAAATAATAATTAAATAAATATTATAATTCATTATTTATTAATATTATTAACTTACATACTTATAGATTTTTATTTTTTTTGCTTCCATGTTATCATAAGTAATGTGGTCAACTTCTTTATTCTAGACTCCTCCAATCAATAGGCAGAGTTCTTATTCGAAGTATGACTCCGACGATATCGTAGCATTCAAAATAATTTACGATTGCTTTCGTTCTTAATACATCCTACCAACTAAGAGCTTGTGTTTAAACTTTAAACTGTAATAAATATATTAAGATTGTAGTAGTTTAGTATTTACTGACCTGAATTGTTTAATTAATTGTGGTTTATATTTGTGCCTACTCTGGTAATAGTTTCTGCCGTTGAAGTATCAGAAGTAGTTTTTTCTGATTCCAGTTAAAATGCCAATATCATTATGTTTTGAATATTTATAAATGAGTTTATGATTAAAATTAAAATTTAATTTTTACATTAAATAGATTTTTACTATTTACAAAATACATCTCAACGTGCTAATATTGCCCATTGAACCAAACAACCATCAAGGTAATTTACTTCTATAGCAGCTCCATCATCATTAATTTAAGCATCCTTTCATCTTTTCTTTTCTGTTTTCAAATTTACTTCGATTCTTACTCAAGTTTTGTTTGTAGTTGAGTGAGATTTGAAACATATCTTATCAATGTAAATAAACTTCTAACTTGATTGCTTAATAAGCAGCAACTACCTCAACATATCTACAAATATTTAATATTAATATATGCAAAATACCATAATTAATATAGTTTATTGTATATACTACATAAGTTCTATTCTTTTATATTACTAAATGGAATTCAATACAGTTTTCTGCTCTTATTCACAGCATGCGCTTGTATCTGTGACATTTCAAGAGACAGTGTCCATGCAAGGCAATTGCATTTTTATCAGTTTTGCAGTATTGATTCCTGTTAGCTTAATAATTTCAATACTATGCTTATCAGAGTGAGTGATATGTTACAATTAACTATATTAAACTTACTTATAAGTAGTAACAGTTCATAAGTAAATACAATTTTAATATATATAATTTCAATTTAATGCTGTTGAGTGTTTGAAGATTGCTGGCAGAGATTCTTATCTCTATTTTTAATTCCTAATAGCAGTATAAAGATCAGCAATGGCAATGCTGTCATCCAAATCCACTTGATTAATTATCTCATATAGTATATAGAATTATTATAACTTAATTTTAGAGGAATTATGTGAAAGTTTAAAATATAAATAAAGTAAGAAAATTATCAATTTAAACTTGGTTTATTTTATTCAGTTTGGTCTAACTCTACATATCTTCATTTTCTTTATTCATTCACAATATATATTTATATTTTATAATTTGTAAAATTTCCCGTAAATAATGATCATAAATATAATTAATAAAAAATAATCTTATTAGATGAGGAGGTCATATCTTCTTAAAGTTAGTTGCTATAAAAGTTCATTATTCGAAAAACATTTAAAATCTCAAGCATGCTTTTCAATTTAAATGTTAACATTTTATTGCTTTGATAATCCCCTTTTCCTGTTGCTATTGATTAATGAAATGCTATTTAACTTAAATATATTATTAGATTATAAAAATAAATTATTAATTAGTTCTGTAATTAGTTATATATCTATCTAAAGAGCAAGACTAACTTTGAGGTGAGTTGTTGAAGATTGGAGAATGGCTGATGATGCATCAGCAATCAAATGATCATTTGCTTTCTTATCGTGTCTTTACTGCCGAGTGCTGTTTAACCAAGGCTATCTTAATGCTTTTTCACATTTGCCTACTACTACAATCATCTTTTTCTTGCCACATCTAAAACAAGAAGGAGAAATAAATAATCTTTATTGTAAGCTGTAAACAATCTATTAGCTTGGCTAGTCATATTTACCTGTTAGGGACAAATTTTGTAAATCATAATTAACAACGTAAATGATAGGTATAGTCAGTTATTGCAAATTTAATAATTACTCAATTCAAAGAGTTGATGCGCTTTTCAGTATGATTTTAGTTAAAATTATTTATAAAAATTATTAAATAAATATAACGTAAGTTTATGATTTATTGGAAATTAATTATTACAATATAAATTTACTTACATTAACTTCATAAATATTATGAAACAGTGGATTCTAGTAATTATGATTTATAATAGGAAATTAATAATTTTAATCAAAAACTTAATATATTAAAAAGTATTCGTAAAGATCAGAAGCAGGTGGACAAACAGCACTCACATAAAATGTAAGTTACACAAAGTATATCTTAAATTTTTTTTTTATAGTGGTCCTACCTGGTAAGACTTCTGGTGCCACAAGGTCGGTGCTTCGCAGGGACACACAGAGAGGGGAAAAAGAAACTGTAAAAATGCATGAAGATGAGGACGATGACGATGATGAAGAAGACAAGATGTTTTTTTAGATATTTCCATTTTTGTTAATTATAATAAGTATTCTGATCAAATCAAATTAAATTATTAATTCACTATATTTTTCAAATTATAAATCATGAATGTCATGAAAATGTACTAGCTCATTTTAAATTAAAACAAAAATTGATATTTTAATCAATATTTAAATTATCAAATTTTAAGTTTATTAATCATAAAATCAATATATTAAACTAATTATTTCCATTAATTAAACATTTAAAAGTTGAAAAAAATATATTAACTTAAATAAAATTATGTCAATATCAGAAAAACTATTTAAATTTAATTTTTGATAAGTAAGTATTAATAAACTTATACAAAATCAGGTATAAATAAAAAACATGAAATCATCAATTTATGGTCAAAACACACTGGTATAAATTAAAGCATATAATGCTGCTATAAATAAGAGCTGATTTATAAGACTCAAAAATATTAAATGTTTTTATTTTTAAATAAGAACTTAAATTTCAATATATATATATATATGCAGCAACATTCAGATAATAACAACATAAGCAAATTAATAACAAATGAGATTCAAATTTTATCTAAAATTATACTTAAATTTAACCTTAATTGCAGAATAGATAAAGTCTTACTGGACTATAAGTTCGAGAAAACCAGGATAATAAAAAAAGCAGTCCCAAAACCATAAAAAATAGATAACTTTGCCTTATTTATGAGACAATATTTCCAAGAGTGAGAAGCAACACATCACCAGAAAACTAGTCTTTTTAAATACTAGGCCAGCAGCTTAATTAAACAGCTTGGCCTGAAATTCCCCTAATTCGCAGGTTCTTTTAAAATATTACTGAGTAATGCTATTCTATCTTCTATTGGACAACTTCAATGAATAATCCCGTAAATTTTATATTCTAATTATGTGAAAAGAACAATTTGTGTCCATTAAACTTTTCTTAAAAGTTTAAATATGAGGAATATATTTGTATTATAAGAAAGGCAAATGATTATAATTCTTTACGAGAACCAATATTTTCACAATTTGGATGAGTTATTTGCATTCTTGATTTTAATAAGATATGGTGATAAAATTTCACAAATTCTATAAAATAGTCGATTTATATAAATTGAAGATAAACAACGTCATATCATTTAATTGTGTATAGCTGCATAATATATGTTTTCGATTTATGATTTAATGTATTATAATTAAAAATAAGCTAAATAAAATATAATAGAAAAAATTGTTAATATATTTATAAATTATAATTAAATAAAAATTAAACTTAAAATCACAAATATTTATTGTTTATTATGTACTTACCTTGTTTAGTATATGTGTAAATTATAAAATGTATTAATAACAAAAATATTTAAGAAAAAAAAATTTTCAAAAAAATACTTTGAAATTGAACTAATTACGTTATTTATAATTAAATAACAAATCTTAAATATAATATATAATTATAATATAAAAACTGTAATAATGATTGAAATTAAGAATAAAATAAATCCTTAAATAAAATTATATTAATCTTTAGGAAATACAGATTTTGGCAAGTTTTTCGGGCCAAATCTTTCAAAACCTAATCTGGGCATTCAGAGGTCGAGGAACAATAGTAGACTACTTAGAGAGCAGTCAAAGAAGAAATGAAGTTTATCTGAGGACTTTTCCATCTCACAAAAGCCCATGTTTACCACTCTTTTTTAGCTTGAAGCCACGCTATCTCTAAAAGTACTCATTTGCTGAAAACCTAAGGTGTCTAGTTTGAAAGATGAGCTCAAAAAACTATGGTATATAGCTTCCTACACCTGGATCGGTTGTCTAAGGCTCTGTGTGAATGATAGAAGATCGACCTGGATTTGGTATTTTAACTTTCACAATTTTTTAAATCTTGATTTTTTCATGAATTTTAAATCTCTTGAAAACTGCTCAAATATGCCAATTTTGCCTCTTTTCACCGTATTTCATCAAATTTATAAATTATAATATTTCTATCAAATTTTGTGTTTTACGGTACTTTTACAGTTTTTGGCAAGTTTTTCGGGCCAAATCTTTCAAAACCTAATCTGGGCATTCAGAGGTCGAGGAACAATAGTAGACTACTTAGAGAGCAGTCAAAGAAGAAATGAAGGTTATCTGAGGACTTTTCCCTCTCTCAAAAAACCATGGAAAGCTCTCTTTCTTTAGCTTGAAGCCACGCTATCTCTAAAAGTACTCATTTGCTGAAGTCCTAAGGTGTCTGGTTTCAAAGATGAGCTCAAAAAACTATGATATATAGCGAATTAAGCTATTTCAGAGCAAGTTTGAATAATTAATCAAAATTGTATATAGATTTAATGTATAGATGAAGCACGATAAAGTCTTAATAAGTTCAAAATATAGTGATCTTTTAATATCAGGTTCTACTTAGACTGTCGACACATCTTAGAGATCGGTGCTAGTTTGGAACATCATCCTTCATGCATCAATAGTAGCTCATCATATCGTTGAATAGTTGTAATCTCGATCACATCTCCATTTAAGACTGCCAATCAGTAGATCCTTAGAGAGGCCAAACCTCCATTTTTACTCTTTGATTTTTAATAATTTTGATTAGTTTTATTAAATTAATTAGGCTGATTAAAACTTTTAAAGTTTTAATGCGTTTAAAATAATAATCATGTTAATCGTTTTAATCTATAGAGAAATTTTATTAAAGATGTCTGATTTAATTTTTTATAAATGTGTTTAATTAAAGCTCTGCCTAATTAATTTAATAAAACTAATCAAAATTATTAAAAATCAAAGAGTAAAAATGGAGGTTTGGCCTCTCTAAGGATTTACTGATTGGCAGTCTTAAATGGAGATGTGATCGAGATTACAACTATTCAACGATATGATGAGCTACTATTGATGCATGAAGGATGATGTTCCAAACTAGCACCGATCTCTAAGATGTGTCGACAGTCTAAGTAGAACCTGATATTAAAAGATCACTATATTTTGAACTTATTAAGACTTTATCGTGCTTCATCTATACATTAAATCTATATACAATTTTGATTAATTATTCAAACTTGCTCTCAAATAGCTTAATTCGCTTTATAGCTTCCTACACCTGGATCGGTTGTCTAAGGCTCTGTGTGGATGATAGAAGATCGACCTGGATTTGGTATTTTAACTTTCACAATTTTTTAAATCTTGATTTTTTCATGAATTTTAAATCTCTTAATTCATATCAAATCATAATAATCTTGTTATCTAAGTGTATAGTGTTATGAGTGGTATTTTGGTCAAGTGATCATGTCCTTATCATAAATGACTGTTATCACGATTCTAGCTATTTAAAGGTCCAGGAATCTCAATTCGATACTTAGAGACTTACTGACCATTCCTTCTCTGATATGCATGTTACTACTATCCCAATGAAATTGCCTTTATTAACCACATCCTTTGCCAAGTGCTTGCTAGCATCTCTGTCGAGACTCTTTTTAAGAGACCTCAAAGATACTTTTCTTAAAGAGGAGCTTCTAAAACCTAGCTCAATAAATTAGCAGCCTCAGTGGACATATATTAAAGAAGCTTTGGAGACCAAAAGTCAAGATCATGATTATTGGGGCTCTGATACAAACTTCATTTTTTGAAAGTTTTTCAACTATTATATAATTCATCTCAAATCATAATAATCTTTTTATATTTTCCTTACGGAATAAATTAAATTCTTTTAGACTTATTGGACATCGACAACATAAAGTCATTATATCAAATATGGAGAAATTTTAGGTTCATTGTGAAGTAAAGAAACATTTAATTAAACTAAAAAATTCAAAATTCTTTAAACTTATCCTGGTTCTTCTACTACCAAAGCAACTAGAAGAAATCAAATTGGAAGAATACACACAAGGGATAGAAAAAACAGCAGAGATCATCAGTTGTCAAAACTCACAAGATGAAAGACAAAGATAAAGTCAGAGAAAAATATGTAAAAGTCCTAAGGTCCTGATTTTATTGAGAATGACTAAATTAACAATCAAAAAGACTAATACCTTACATATTAACATATATTTTAGATCGGGGCTCCCCAGAGACCACTGTGTGATCACATTATTTTCATTTTATATAATTATAATGTTTATCAGAGAACAATATTAAGTTAATAGCAAATTAATATAAAAATAATTATAATATCTTTTAAACTGTGCTAGATGAAGATTTGAACAACTGTTTTACTTCAAATTTATTTGTAAGTTATATATTTTTTTCTCATGAAAGTGAGAATCTACTCTTTTTTCTGTAGAAAAGTGAGATTTTATTCATTTTCATTATTTAGTTTAATGAAATAATTTTATTAGTTTTATATAGTGCAATTATAGCTATAATATAAAAATCAACAACTAGAAAGTTTTTTTAAAGTCAAAATGCTTAGAAAGAGAAATAAGCTTGAGGTTTATGATGACACAGAGAGATGTGAGTGCGGATATTGATACCAAAGATATGAAAATAAAAACTCTCTAAGCACTCATGTGAGCTTGAGGCATAAAGTCGAGAATGAGCAAACCAAAGCATGGAAGAAGGTGATGAGTTCAACCTGCGTTTTTTGCAAAAAGCTCTTTGACATAATGTATAATTGTGAACGACATATCTAAAACTGTAAGCTTAAGCCAAAAGATGAAAACAGAATGTATAATTTTTGAACGACATATCTAGTACTGTAAGCTATCCAAAAGATGCAATAATAATCAAAGAGAAATTATTTAAATATAAAAGATCGGGCATTTACTAAGGGGAATTAATAGTAAAAATCGAATTTACAAAGACTATCAACTCATTGCAATTAAAAGAAAAGTAAAAGATTAAATGAGTAAACTACTAACTGACCCAGTCATATTCAGTGGAGATATTAAAGACTTACTCAAATTTCAAGAAATAGCTAATGACTATATGAGAAAATAAAGGAAATTAGATGAAGTGGTAATGATGGACCCCGTATGTAGACTCTAACTGGAACTACCCTATTACACTGTTTTAGATCAAGAATTTCTAAATATACTAATTCACTTAGTTTAAGAGAGAGAAATACTTATTATATGGGTTGTCAATCAGAAAAGGTAGCTTACACAACAATTCATAAAGAATCATGGGTATATGCAGGTTGGCGAAGGTATGTGGTTGAAGCTTACGATGAAACGAAAAACGCACTGCGGTTGGTGGGTTATATAAACCCCAAAACCCCATAGAGATTATATAGTTCAATAATAGGGTATATGAATAATTAATAGAAAATAGCTTCTATAGTATGTTTAAAATTATTTAAAAAATCAATCAACTCTAACATCCATATATTGATTTAAACTATTTATTTAAATAAAATACTCAATAAGCAAATCCATATGTAATTTTCAATTACTTCAGTAAATATTTACAAAGATGACAATTTATCAAAATTTTATAATTTTAGATAATAGTCCTAGAGCTACCTATTTTTAATATGATTATGGAATGATAAATATCATATAAAAACTAACGGTAAGTAAATTCACTTGATATATAAAACAGCAATAGTTTTAATGAATAAAAATTATGTATTTTCTCTAAAACTCTATCAAACTCTAACAAAATTAACATTATTCAAGTACGCCTCTAAATCTTAGCACGATGAATTTTATTTTAATAATCAAATTACAATTGAAGTATCATACTTATAGTAACTATAATTCTCAAAATGTTAGATTGTTAGAATAAAGAAAATTGATTGAAACCTTAACTTGTAATATTCTTCATTGTAAGGGAAGTATAAAACACAAATATTTGCTTAAAATTTCTAAAATGCCTAAATTTTATACTTTTTGAGAAAAATAATTTTTACTCCATATTTATTACTCATTATGTTATCTCATGAAAAATCAATAAGAATCTGTGAATACAATAGTTTTTTTTATTTTTTAACATATAAATTTTTCTCAATTTTTATGATAATAAATTTCTAAAGAAATCACTACTTTTTATTAGCTCCCATGAACATTTTGATTTTTTCAATCAATTATTTTTATTAAAAAGTTCAACATCATCAATTAAGTAAAAATGTAGAAATTTTAATAAATAACAAAATTAATAATTTTCACTATTATCATTTTACTATTACAATTAATATCAAATTTCTTAAATTATAAGCGAATTACATCTCATTAAATTTAATTAATCTATAAAAGATTAACTTCAGATAAAAATGAAATCTCTTAAGTTTTTAAAATTATATATTTCTGAGAATTATATTTCTTGAAAGAATTTAAAATCAAATATTTCTAAATATTTATATCATTCTTTAGAAGCTTTTATAGATAATAAATTTGTATGTAGATCTCCATTTCAACAAAACTTCTAAAATTTATTTAAAAGGTTAAATAAGGTAAACTTAGTCATATATTTTATCAATAAGAATAAATAGATTATCTTTAAGAATTAGTAGACTTTATAATAAGGAGCAAAATTTCACCATCAAGTGGTGAAAAAATGCTCCTGAAATATGCTCACAAAATTTTTAGTAAAATACATATCAAAGGAACGAATGAATTTATACTACTAATGAACTAAAAACTTATAAAGAATGTGATGTTTATTAAACGCATTTGATATTCTTGACAGTATAATGGCTTTCGATGGCAATATTATAAGGTATTTCATCAAAGTTATAAATTGAAGTGACTAGTCTATGCACTAGTTTTATAATTTGTTAGAGTTTGTAAGAGTTAAATAATATTTACTTAAAAATATGTCATGTTTTTAACTAATGTTTATTATTAGTTTAATAATTTAAATTTCTATATTTTGTGAGAATTTGTTAGAGTTTGTTAGAGTTTCTATAAAACTTAAGATTTCAAATATTATATATTTACAAAGTATTTTGAGTATAGTAGTCACTACAAAGTAAAATTAATAAGAATCAACACTAAATATGGACAAAAGCAATATACAAAAAGCTTTTTTTTCCCCAAATTTATATTTTTTTGCATCACAATCATCTATCTAAGACTTTCATAATGTGAGGATGGGGAATTTCGGTAGAATATATCTCTGAGAATAATTATACATAAACGAAAATGGGCAAATAAAAGACAACTTGATTGAAGGCTTATTATCAACTTATTATAATGTAATAAAAGCTGACACTTCAATCTAGATTACATAGTAAGAGGTTTAGCTCCCATTAGATAGCATTCGAGAAAGCCAAAAGAAATTTATAGCTTTGATCAAAAGATGTGCCTAGACAAGTTAAACATGGAAGTCTATGCCAAGGATCACAATGTTAGATCAGGATGGACTTCTTTTGGAAATGAGCAAACGTAGTTAAATAATTGATCATAATTAAAATTAAATTAACATATACTTGTATTTAATTTTTTATTGCTTTTATTTTTTAAAAAATTCATTATGAATGTTGTAGGTAGAGAGTGCCTTTGCGGATTATCCTTCTATATAAAGATGATTTCAATGATCTTACCAATAAAGAGACGGAGGAATCTTAATTCAGTTCTATGTGATGATTGCACTCGTGGCCTCTCAATCAATGGTGTTCCCAAACCTCTCTGGTACTTCAGAGCTCCAATATAACTTCATATCACTGCTAATTTACGGTAATGCAATTATACTAACAGTATCAACTCAAATTAAGTTGCCAAAACATATATCTCAAACATATAATGACCAAAGCGCCTCTTAGCATCCAACCAGCACTCTCCCAAACTACCAATGTGTACAAGTATTGTCGGATTTGCTAGAGATAATCACATTATCTTTGGTCAATACTAAGCTATTAATCTCTAAGGTAGCCATGCGATGTTGATGTTAGTAACGGTATTACAGTGAATATCAAATATTAATATCTTCTTCACATTATTTGCTGCCTGTATGAGGATCAGTGGAAGTGCCTTGATGGCAAGCAGATGCGCTTTATATGTTTAGAAATGCTGCAGTTGTTCATGTCTCTAAGGTCAGGTAAACTGAGAAATGGCAAACACCATTCATGGCTGTGATGCTTACTTAATTTTAAAGTTCTTATGTTAATTATTTGCTAACATTAAAGTTTCTATAAATAATGGACTCTATGCAGAATATATAACAATTTTCTATTTAGCAATTTAATCTAATTAAAATAAAGTAGCATTTTTGAGTCAACAGTAACATACTTTATTTATTATTCAAATATTTGAATTTAAACTAAACAACTTGCTTATTTGAATACAAATTAATCCATTGCTGAGAGCTAAATGGTAAGATAAGTCATGAAGATTCGAAATAAAATGTGATCCTATGTTTATCTTAAAGTATTCTCGTTTATTTTTGATAAATTTAACTTCAATTAACTAACTACAGAAACAAATATTTCCATGCATGAAATTTATCAGAACTACTAATTGATACTTAAGAACCATATTTTTTATAATAAAAATTCAATATATATAATAGGATAGGCAATCTATCAACTTCTTGATTCTGTATTTAGTTATTAGAGTCTCTTTTAGATCTCGAGGAGAGTGGAAATATGGGATAAATAAAAAATAGTTTTTCATAGATTGTAATAATTTATATGCATCTAAACTTGGTATATTAAGGGTCGACAGAATAGCAAGTGGATATATTCTAGACTCAGTTGTAGACTTTAGGCCTGGTTGAATAATCTTGGAAGAATTATTTTAAGAGTCTCATTCCTCCATAAGGTATGATGAAACTAAATATCACTACTTTATCAATATTTGAGGATGAAATAGGCCTAAATATAGAATAAAATATCCTTCTTACATGCTTGGAATTATATAATTTTAAATTTAATTTCATTACAATAGATTACTTATCGGATTTATTTGAAACAAATAGTCTCCCATGATAATCTTATATACTCAATTTTAAGCAGTTAAAGCTTGTCCTCCTTAATTGCGATAAAGTAGTCTTTGCGAATGTATTTCAAATCTTGATTCTCCATGGCGAAACATTGTATATCTGATATGCATAATTGGTATTAATTGCAGTTGAGTTTTCCTTTAATAAATTAAGGTAAAATCTGTGTAATTTAACTGGACAATAAACTACATTTATATTGTATTGAGTGTGTTCATCACAGTCTCAATCATTGTCCATTTTTCTGAATATTTCTATAGTAGGTGGTATTTTTGAAATATACAGGTGAGACTGAGCCAAAGTGCAACACTTTTAGCTATTTGTTCTTTAAGCTACATAACACAGCAATTTTATTACTTTTAGAGTGATAGTCACTATCTAGCTGGATTATTTACTTGTATGTTCTTAATGCTGAAAACAACAGAGGTTAAGATGATTGATTGCTTGGAATTAGATAATAATTCTCTATATTTAAGGGACTTTGATATTTATCTGTTAGAGTCTCATTTTTCTAAGAAATAGTTACTATATTTATATATTATTTACCATATTTTATATTCAATAAATGAAAATGTATTATTATTAAAACATAATTAAGGGAGTCATTAGTTTTGTTCATGTTCTTATAAAAACATTTTACTGGGTTTTTAAAGCAATTTTTAAATTGACACACTAACTTATTAATTTTCGTAAACTCCTCACTCCTTTTAACTTATATGTTAAACAATTTGCTAATATTTTATAAAAAAGAACTAAAATTCACATAAATTAAAATTAATACCAACAAAATATTACTATTAATACTAAATTAACATATTAATGTGTTTAATTTTTATCTCTATATCAACTCTCTATCTAGGTTTTCTTAACTTAAGCCTTGTCAGATGCCTCTACATTAATTGCTTGAAACTCTCCTGCTTTGATCTTTTCATTTCACCCTTCTTTTCTCTGACTCCAAGTACTAAAACTGTTGGCTGACTTCAACTTAGAACTACTTTGCAGCTTCTTCATCCTTTAATACACAATATTTGTATAGCTTCAATGTTATTTATAATGTTACAATATTTATATTATTAAGTACTCCAACACTATTCTAAATGTCGACAACTTTCTCTTTGTTTGCCACGTTTACATTACAGCCCACAAGTCTAACTTAAGAAGCTCATGCTCTCCATGTTATGTAGTACAAAAGTCAAGGAAGATTAATATAACACCTGTTGTGGTGATGCACTAAGGAGATAACTAGGCCGAAATCGGTAAATGAAGCGGCTGAGGAGTCAATTAAGCTTAAAATGAATTGAATGACAGTGATTCAGAAGTGTGGATGCGTCTATTTGCTGTTGAAGACTGAAGTAATAAGAGATAAGTCACGGTTATGTAAATCATTTAATTATAGTGATTATTATAAATATAAAAGTAAATGTAAATTTAACAATTAATTAACTTATGATAATTGGAAGATATTTATTAATAATGAAACTACTGAGATGATATCATCGTCAAATATCTGGTTTATATTGTTTTATTTATTTTACTATGAATAGTTTTTTTATTGGTTAGCCGTATTCATTTGTTTCTAGTTTTCTTATCATTAGGTCTAACCATACCTTGTTTAAAATTATCTTAATCTGTTCAGATTTGTTCATGTAAACTATATTGTTTTTAATTATTAATTTTTAGAATCTGTTTGGGTTAAACGCCGTGTTTATCATATAATATATCCTCATGTTACTAGCGTCTTCAAATACTTTTTATGAATATTGTAGTAATGCTACATTCCGTAGTTTGCGATTGTTCTATCATAATTTATTACCATCATGGTATTCATAACATTGTTTTTTATAAATATTAAATTTTTCTTTTTTAAAACACTATTCTCTATATTATCTCTTTGCTCACCTTTTACGGTATTAGGAATTTGTCAATCTTAACCTTTATATTTTTCATGTTTTTCAGAACCAGTTCTCTTATGATCTCAATGGTATTTGTCTCCTTGATCTCTATTTCATTTCTTAGAGTTTTGTTTGGGATATTTCATGATGTTCCTAAAGCTATTCTCTTTAGTTAAAGTTCAATCTTTTCAATATCTTTGATCTTCAAAAACACTTTGCCGCAGCCCATGGAGTGTACTTATTGATAATCAAAGATATAATCTATGCTGATATGATGGTGTCATTCACTTCAAGATTGCTAGAGGTAGTTAATCTTTGATATTTTTTTGTCTTTTCCTCTGATTATCATTTTCAAATATCCTGCAATAGGCATATTTTGATTCTGAATACTTTGTCTCCAGTACCTTTTTTTCATTCATCTTGGAGCTCTCTTTCAATGTTTTTAGCATTACTCATAATGACTGTATTTTTTGTTGTTTAACATCAAATTATGGGTCCTTTTAAGTTCTTTGAAACAGTTTATAACCATCTAAATTGTTGAGGATTTTAACATTTACTATCATATCGTAAACAAATGCTATTAGTTTGCCTTATATGATGATTGATAACAGTTACAATTAGGAGAATAGTGTATCTTAAATGTATATGTTAAAAACTATTGGTGATAACCTGCTACCTTATGATACTCCCTATTCTTTGGCTACTTCCTCTCATTAGAATAAGATTTTATTATTTGAGTTGAGTAACTTGATAAGTTTCACTCTTTTTTCGTCTTTCTTACTAACTACTCTGTCTTGTAGAATCTAAATCAATTTGCCAATCCAGATCTTGTCGTAAGCAAAATAGTTTGGCTGCTTTATTTACTCTTTCTCCTTGATTTTTTCTTATGTGATCAAGTATTAATCAAACCACTTTTCCATTCATTTATTTTATAATTTATTAGCTTTTCAAATATTTTTCATAAGAGGAAATAGACAACTATGGGTCTTGTAATATTAATTTCCATGTAAGATTATATAAGCTAATTGCTCAATAATATTAATATCATTTGATTTATGAATTATTAGATAATACTTTCGTTTAGCAAATATTTTATTAAATTGCAGACAGTTTTAGATTTTGCCTTGTATTTTGACTTGTTTTGGGTCTTTAAATAATAGTATATATACAAATGGCTATGTTATTTGATTTCTTTTATACATTGTTCTACATTGAATAGTAAACAAAGACTTTCATCCTCCCTGTTCATAAAATAAATTAGAATGTCTTTTAAATTCTTTGTTTCTTTTTGTTTTCACTTTTGTAAAGGAAAAGCTCATCATTATTAAGGAAAAGCTCGTCATTGTATAAAAATAAATCTGGTAATACCTCAAAGTGTCAGGTAAGAAGATGAGCTAAAAAATCTATGATTTGTAGCTTTCTACATTTTGATGATTAGCCTAGGCTCTTAAGAATGATAATATATAGAGGGAGATTTGGGATTTTGACATAGCCTAAATATAACAAGTTGAATTTCTCAAGAAATTTAAAACTTTTTGAAACTGTTCAAATTTGCTGTTTACAGTCATTTTGACAGTATTTATAAAATATTATATTTTTATCTATTTTTGACTTTAAGCCATTTTTCATGGTTGTGACAAGTTTTTCAACTTAGATGTTGTATGATGTCATCTGAGTATTTGAATTACGCTGGAAAATAGTAAATACCTTGGAGAACAGTTAAATGATTAGTGAAGATTGTATTTTATGACTTTTAACTTTAATTGCCTTCTTATCTTAATTGTCCTACTTTTATTTATAGTTCTTGATATGTTAAGCTTGCTTTTAGCTTTCATTTTGTTTAAATATTATTTAAGAATGCTCTTTTAATTAGTCTCTTAGCTCATCTAAAATATATTTATTTTTTTCATATCTTACTTTTTTAATAAATTTCTCATTATTTTATTCCTTTTTTATCACGAATTACGTTCCCACTAGCTGTTTTATAATTCTTTACTGCTTACTCGTACGCTTGTTGACGCCAGATACTTTTATAAACTATCCGCTTTATATGTCTTTAAAACATTATTGCATGGGTTAATTTAAACAATTTTTAGTCGTCTCCTTTATTTCTTTACGAATGCCCTTCAGCATAGCATGTCTTCCTTATATCTTACATGTTTATTGTTCTTTTCTTATCTGTTTGTTAAAATTATTTGTTTGGTATTTTATTCTTAGCTTTACTTTAATAATTTTGCTTTAGTTCGCTGATTTCACAGATGACTGTTTCTGTGTTTAAGAAGATTTTATTTAATTGGTTGCCATTCACATCAGTTTCATCTTTTTCTGGAATTCATTCTTTGAGGCACTCTTTGTTCAGTCTTTTTCTCAAGACTTTAATGTTAAAATAGAAATCCCAAAAAAACGATTATTCCTTGTCTCTTGTACTTTTTTTAATGATTTATTCATGAGTATTAGCCTATTTTATAGTTTCTTCACTTTTTTGTTTCAGAAATATTATTATATGCAAGCTTCCAACATTTAAGATTGTCCATGTTAATTATTACTTAAAAGTTATTATGGTTTCATTCTATAAAAAACTATTCCTACTGAACTTTAGAGATCTTTTAAGAATAAGTGTCTGTCTAAAAGGATTTTACAAACTTAAGATGTTTATACCAAAATATATATATTGGAGGGCTTTCATTTTCTTACAATCCTTAGTCTACTTCTATTTTTCATTAAAGAAGTATTTATAAATCCTTATATAACTTAATTATTAAAATGTCAATTTTTTATTATATTAAATGTCTCTCATTGTTTGTGTTAGTATACTTCCGTTCCTTGTCAGTTGTGTATGGACTATGTCTCTTCTGTTTAACCCTATTAATCTATTTAGTCTAGTTTTCACAAGACCTATATAATCTGGATTCTTTTACTTAATTCACTTCATTAGATAGTTTCATTGCAGCTTTTATTTTATACCCTGAGATTATGTAGGGAAATGTTAAATTCAATAATCCCAAAATTCCATTATCTTTTACTGCTTAACACTTATTCACTGCTTTTGATCGCTGTTTATCAGCAAATCTCTCATTTATTTTCATCTATCCTTCAACTTCTATAATTGGTTAATAGAATTCTAGCTTTCTGGTATTTTCAATCTTTTCCATAAATCTGTCCAAGTCTTGAAACTTCTAATTGTAGTCATGATCATTCAGGTCTTGTAATGTCGAATTTTGTGAACTAAATTTGAACTTTCAAAATATCATTCCAATGTTTTTGATGCTATGAGCTCAAATTTCTTCCTTGATCTTTAATGTCCGCGTATACTTGCAACTTTCTTCTCCCATTGGTTTGTAGCCTCTATCTCTTCATTTATTCACCCCTTTTTTAATTGCTTTTTATAAAAAAATAACATTTTAAATTTAATATTATTATATAATAATCTTAACTTCTTAAAAGTAAGATTATATATGCAAAGAATGAATCTTTATTGTTATTTGAGAGATATTAAATGAAAAAACCGTAAAATATTACTTTAAGAGTACATTGAAGTGTACTATCAAAAAACTCAATCAAGATAGGTCAGATTCTTACGTTAATCTTTGTTGTTGGTTAGTTAATGTTCTGGTCTCATTAAATATATACATTTGTTTAAAGATATTTTGATTTAAAAATAGAAGATAAGGTTAAAATCAAATCCCAGATTATAAAACAATAAACAATAATAATTAATATAAAAATCAAATGGAAAATAGGCTGATAATCTTAATATTTAGAGAGTTTTAGGCATTGAAATAAGCTCGAACTATACATGCAAATTACATTAACCTTGCTAACTGCAGCTTTGGATAAAGCTGATATTATTTGAGATTGATGTACTATGTAGACATAATGTTAATAATAACATTTAGCCCTATCATTATTGTAGAAATAATTCTGTTTATTCATTTAGCAGATGCTCTTTATGTTTGGATTGAAGAGATATTTAGTTTAACATCTATAAGAATTTAAGCTTAAGATCAATTAAGTATATTGCCTTAGTTATATATCTGCTACTATTAAATATAGCATAATTTAAGCTGTAGTCCTTCAAGATGCTTGACGTATATTCTTTATATATATATATATAACCCGATTGTATGAATTGAAAAAGGTGACAAAAGGTAGCATTTTATCGTTAATAATTAAATAAATAGCAAAATTGTTGATAAATGTTTATTTTATTTTTATTAAATTTACAACTAAATAAAACAATTTACAGTAAAAATAGATGCTTTTAGTTAAACAGAAACTAATTAACCCCGTCATATCAATAAACGATATTGAATCAGAGCATTAAGCTTCACTGTCATAAATTGTGACTGAAAAGTCTTAGCCTATACATCCCTAGTGAGGATGAAGCATGGGTGTTCTATGGCCAGTCTAGTGCTACGACTGCATATTATGGTGTGAGAGAAGGGTCTTCAGCAGGCAACAGTGTAAGGATGGAACAAAGGCATCACATAGTTGTACTCTCCCTTGATTGTCACTCCATTATATTCAACTAAACCCCAAGTCAACCATAGCAAATCAATGGCTTCGTATCGTTCAACAATCAAGTGACCATCTCTAGCAAGTCCAACTATACTTGTGATTCTATGGGCTGTTGGAACATTAGTGTTGGCGTATTTTAAGACCCCTTTCGTGAATTGTAAGATAGACGAGCATGATGTAGCAACTCCATTTTCGCTGAGACTGTTGGTAGATGCGAAAGAACTGAAAGAAAAGTAGTGATAGAGGATCTTATATTCACTGCTTCTTATAAATTGACCAACTTCAACTATCTTGGCATGATAAATGATCCCTTTGGTGAAAAGAAATCGTATAAGTGCTCTAGAATGCCAGAGTGTGTGGGAACTCCATTAGTTGAGACGCCAACGAGCGAAGCTTGCACAGTAAACTGCTTCAGGATCCCCCTGCCTCAATATTGATAACAGCTTTGCGTCATCAGTAAAGTCCTATAGATTGAAGTAAAATCCGCAAGGTATCACAGACTACAACATAGAGAATAGCGCTCAGTCTATATTGGAAAAGGGCTGCAGACTAAAGAAATTGGCAGGTTTAACAGTAATTATTTTGTCTCTTTATCCAAAACCATCTGCACTATTTGTGTAAAACATCACTTTAGGAAACTCCAATGGCTTTTTGAGAATCAGTGATGCTTGATTATCTAGGCTCCTCGAGGAGATGTCTTAGTCGGAAGTTCTACCGTCGTGAGATAGCTCCTACTGCTTCGAGTGGTGCCACTGGCAGCTCCCAATGCGAAGATTTGCCCCTTGCTTCGACTACAATACTGAAAGTCAAGAATGCCGAAAAGCTAATGCCTAGACTTACTGCCAAGAATAATCAACACAAGACGCCAGGGTTTCAGAATAAAATATCTACTTGATGGCAAATGAAATATACGATGCCATTCTCATCAACCAGGGCTAGAATGAAGACAGTATTCTTTTACATGATGCAATCATGGAGGTTCAAGATATGTGGTTCGGAAAGATCATGGAGAAGACTGATATCGAAAAGATATTTAAGTCTGTAGATATTGAAGATAGTGGATTCATTGACTACTCTGCCTCTTCGTTGCCTCTATGAATGAGACGAATTTCCGCAGAAACGAGATACTACAACAGGCCTTCAGAATACTCGACAAGGATGGCAGTGACTTCATCTCATCTGAGGAAATCAAAGAAATTCTTTGCTTTGGGAACACTATTTCAGAGGAGGCTTTCAATGTTATTATTAAGCAAGTCAAACTATGGGAGACAGTCATATGTCATTCGAAGAATTCTCTCATATGATGAAGAAATTATCCAGCTGATTATTTTACATAGTAAATGACATAATACATTAAAAGTACAAAAATTATTTATCCTAATTTTCACAATCTTTTATATTTATATATGTACTGTAGATTAGAGATACTAATTGATCTTTATTGAATTGGATTAATACTTATATTTAAAATTTTTAAGTCTTTTAGAATGGATGAAAATTCTAAAAATGAAATAACAATAGTATTAAGCTATATGCTTTAGTTAATAAGGGAACTGTATAAGAAGCTATCATTAACTTCGTGAAACAATCATCTAAAAAGGTCAACATCTTAATACAATTCATAGTGATTATATATTGGTTTTATAGATGCTTTTGTTGCTTACTCAAACTCTAATACAAAGATAAGATTTTTCAAGCCATAATAGCTATAAAACAGTATGTCTCTCCTAATAAGTTATAAATGTTTAAGTAAACATCGGTAACTAGCTAAACTGAATAGTTCTATGATAATTTAAATATTTATATTGTATAAAGAATTCGCTTGCATTTTGATTAGAGTTGGCATCTGGTGATTACCACATTAACTTTTTACAATTAATAATCTTAATTTCTTAAATAGTAATATACCTGAATTAGTTGATTTATGAGGAATAAATAAATGATGTAAATAATATTCAATTTAATCATTTAAAATAATATAAAATACATTATTTACCAATCAATTTCAATTTTAAAGTAATTATAATATAATATTGATTGACTTTAAATGTTTATCAAGCTTTAAAGAACCAATAATTGAGCTTAGCATCATTGTAATCGATTACATACTGTATAGTATATGTACCTTTAAAATTTAGATATTATAAATATAGTTAATATTAAATATAAACAATTAAATATAGCAAAGATTTAATCAAAAGTGGAAGAATTCATGAATTAGTCACCTAACTGGCTCGATTATACATTCAGGAATTATTGCCAGATTAGATGACTATATCTCAGCCTCCTAATGATAACAACGACGAAGAGATAATTTGGTAGACATTTAAATAAAAGTATAATCAAATTATTGCCTTAAATAGTTAATGAGCATTATTACTACGATCTGGTCAATTCTTTTGTTTAAAAAAAGCAATGAAATAACATAAGACATACTAGTAAAACAGCAATCTTACTCTTTATTTTTAATTATTTTGAAGAAAACTCTAATAATTACACTAATATTGCATGTCATCATCCAATTCAACAAAATTATATGCTTGTTTAAATTTATATGAATGCATTATACCAAGTATAGAGATAAACCTAAATCAATAATTAAATAATAAATAATATTAATCCAAAGAAAATAGAGATAAAATACTTTGATTTACGCCCAATGCAAGAAGGGAACTCTAGAAATGAGAAGAATAAAGATAAAGACGGAGTTCTGTTAGAAAGTAGTAGAAGTCAAATTCTAACACAGGGACAGGAATAGAGACCTGGAGTGTGTGAGGATGAGAACAAGCAGACACAATGAGGTTCAGTTGAACAAATAAATGAGACTTAAGAGTAAACCAAAGATTGGACAAATCAACCCAAGTAAAAAGATCAACGATCTCAGGTATAATGCACCTAGTTTAATGCTTATGTGGATGGATCTGTATATATTTAGGGAGACCAAATGAAGTTCAAATGATTTCTGAATTGATCAGAAGTCACTAGCCTGAGATTTAACAAAGATAATTAATGCTTAGAAGAGAGAGACTCTTTATATTTCTAGGATGTTAACTATAAGATGCTGCCCGAGTATAAGAAGTAAAATAGAGAAAGCATTAATAAAATGATTAAACAACAAGGGAAGAAGCTAGAATAAAAGGGATCAGAGAGCGAAAGCTCTGGATAGAGAGATAACAAGAACATAAGGGAGGCATTAATGAGGATTGGCATCATGAAGATATAATTCCAGGAAAACAATTATAAGAAGTCACTATTGAGATGAGTCTGAGAAAAGATGATGAGGCCCAGTTTTGTGAATATATGATATCTCATATGATTTTCCCACCTATATTCCTAAACTACAAAAGATTTGAGTAATTGGAAAAGAACGTCAAGTCCACAGATTGAAAGATAGATAGCCACAAGTACTTGAGGAAACTGGAAAAGTTCAGGGATCATCATTTCAACTTGTTGCCAAAGAAAAGACATGAAGAGCAGCAGAAACTGGTTGGTTCTAATAATAAAAAAGAAAGCATGGGAAATAGAGGTATAAGACTCGAGGAGACAAGTAGGAAGCATATCATTGTTACTGAGACACCTAATACAAATCAATGATTTAAATTGTCAATCGATGGGCAAAGAATACTAGGAAAAGAGGCTCGTGAGCAAACCAGAAATTAATCAAGTAAATGACCCAAAAAATGGTGGATTATGACAATTTTTACGATAAATCACCTTGCTCTGGAGGTGTCAGAAGAATCTGTATCTTAAATATCTGTAAAAAACTGGATTAATATGTTAAGATACTTCTTGACGTTCAATTTAGAGATGGGTCTAACAAAAGTCAAGATAGAGAAAATCTGGCATATCTGTCAAAGAAAAATATTTATAAATTATAGCAAACAAAGGAATGAAAATTTTTGGCGATTGAATTGGGATGCAAAATGATCTGTGATGATTTACACAAGCTCAAATTTGAAAATTTTGGACGTAATGTTGATACCTAAAGGTGACAAGATGCTACTTGAACAAATCTACATTGATCAAGATTAAAAATTCAGTGACATGGATGTAAACATAGAAGAGGTAGAAGGATTAAATATAAATAAAAAGAAATCGAAAATATATAATAACTAATTAAGATTCTTAAGACAAGTTTATAAAAATATCAAGGAGGAGATCTATATTCATCATTATTTGTAAATGACATTTTAAATATCTTTAAATATTTAAATAAAAATGTTTGCCAAAGTAAGGTTGCCGACCAAAAGGGATGTAGACTTCAATGAAGAACTGGAGGTAAGGAAGAATTAGACTTATTCATGCATATTGATGTTTAAAAAGTGATTAAATAACAAAGATGTCTTGGTTTTAGCATTTTCTATTTTAAATTATTATACAAATAATAATTTAAAATAGAAAATGCTAAAACCTTAAATTTTAAATTTTATTGATATTTATTTAAACACAAAAGGATGTGGAATAAATAAAAAGTCTTAGAAAAGAAGGGAGGAGATGAGTAAGCTCGAATTCATCGATGATCAAACCATCATTCATAGAAAAATAAGTATACGCAACAATAGCAGTGGCAGAAGAAGAGGTTTAGACAAACGATAATGGGAAGAAAGCGCAGAGAAACGAAATGAATGATGAGGAAACACAGATGAACAGAGATAAAAAATGAAAGTAAATTTTGTGAAATAAATAAAATGAAAATATGCTTACTCTAAGTTATTATCTATATTTATCAATTTGGTTTAAAAATTTAACCAAATTAATAACAGACTTCATTTATTATTGATAAAAATAACTAAACCCAATAAAATACTATACATAAAATAATTTATATTTGCAGAAAAAATTTCTTGGATATTGCTTAAAATTATATATTTTATGGCATTTGTAAAATTAATTGAATATATTTGTGGTGAATTTCAATTAATTCATATGTAAATATGAAAAAGACTATTCATGATATTTATGATGAATTGTGGTGAATCGTATTGATAAGTAATTTCCAAAAGGTGAGTTGAAAATTTTACCTGCAGATAAGTGACCTTGTTCGCACCTATTTTGTAGCTTGTGGAATGGAGGAGACAGAGATTATTAAATACTCAGAAATTTATTTACAGTCGATATGTTAGATGAGATCATAGCTGACCCCTGGAGTAAGTTGACTATTTAGAAGTTTAGTTTATTATTCTGATGATTTGAGATGACTATATTATTTTTTGTAAAGTTTCTTTAAATATGATGAACATTTTCGACCCTTGTCCTTTTCCTTTGTAATTACATATCTTACACTATTATAGTCCATTAGGTTTAATAATCCAGAGATCTAGGCTTTAAGGCTTCCTTTTAAAGCCTTGTAGTTGAGACGTCTAAAATTGACAGATGGAAAGTTAAGGCAAGTTACTGACAAATAAGGTCGTTTTTATATGGATTATATTTTGATTGGACTTGGAATGTAAGTACCTTTGAGAATGGTCTATTGTGATTTTAATTATGAAAATCGGATTCCTTAGGTCTTAAATAGTTTCATACGTGTTTATGGTTCATTTATAAGATGACATCACATTTGACCCCAGAAAAGGGTCAACTAAATACAATAAATAGTATATTATTATTATTATTATTATTATTATTATGATTTGCGATAACTATATTATTATTGGGAAAATTGACTTTTCTATTAAGGGACCATTTTTGACACTTGTCTTTGTCCATAGCATATTTCACTCTGTGGTCATTCTCTAAATGTCATCACTACATATCTAGGTTTTTAAGGCTGTCCTACAAAAGCAGTGTCTTAGAGACCTTTAAAAGTATTTAATCCTTATCTCTTTCAAGCTTTAACATAATATTTAATATTTCATTATTATTTCTATTTCTTAGTCTTAATTATTATCAAATATTATCCAAATTTTAAGAATATGAGAATCATTATTATTTTTTAATATTATTTTTGGTATTATAATCAAATAATTATTATTTTTATTATCAAGTATTATCTAATTATATATTATAATAAAGTAGATAATATAAATTTTAGTTTTGTATTATTATATTTCTATTACTAATTTTTCTAGAATCTTTAGCTGTAATATTTTTTTCATATTAAATCGTATTTATTAAGTTAAATATTAATTATTTAACCCAACTGTTTACTTTAACACGAAGTGCAACCTTTTATATCAAAGCCCTTAACTACCCTTTAGATCTTTTTTAAGATTATGATTTTTAATTATATATTACCAGATTGGTGTTTGCGAAGTAAAGTTGAATTGATTGCAGATTTTATGCTTTTAAAGATCGACAAACTATTTATTGATATATTTTCATCATTTAAAGATATGTATATGTGGTCATTTTAAATAATAAAGAGTTTTCTTGCAACATTTATAACAACTTAACATTTTTGATTTTGAAGCTTACAATATTATTTATAACAATTTCATCTGATATTGTAGGAATACATTCGAAATTGGGAAATTAAAATTAATTAAATTAAATTAAAATCAAAATAGTGGCAGTTAAAGTTGTCCGATTTAAACGATTTAGGGCTCATTCGATAGAGAATTTAAAAATAGCTGGACTTTATTGTTGGCGGTACTATTATATCGAAACCCTGGAGCGAGATAACTCGATATTAATTAAATGCATCTAAATTCATTTAATTGTACCCTCACATTAAAGTGAAGTTATCTCGCTCCAGGGTTTCGATATAATAGTACCGCCAACAATAAAGTCCAGCTATTTTTAAATTCTCTATCGAATGAGCCCTAAATCGTTTAAATCGGACAACTTTAACTGCCACTATTTTGATTTTAATTTAATTTAATTAATTTTAATTTCCCAATTTGGAATGTATTTCTACGATATTAAATAATTAAATATTTTTTAGAGAATATTATTTACATTATAATATAAATTTTATAATCTGAACACTTTAAATGATGTATTTAACAAAACAAATTTAATAATTATACTCTAAGTTTATTAGAAGTGAAAATGTTTTAAATTCTATGAAATTCTTTGGAATTGTTAGCACAATTAAAATACTCACATAAAGAGGCAAAATTAGTAAAAATATTTAGTGAAGTAGTTTATGGAATTATCTAGTAATTTCAATAATATGTATGTATACATGTATATAAAAGATTGTTTAAAAAAAGTGAAAGTGATGATGAAATGCATGAAATAATAAAATATTAAGTTTTACGATGCTTCTTAGTATTAATTCTACATTACGTGCGAAAATTCTTTGAAGGAAATCTGGCTCTTTCCATTAGCAACAACCTGCTTCATAATATCATCGACAGCTTACTCTGAAATAATCTTCCCAAAGCCAAGAATTCCCTTGATTTCCTCAGATGATATGAAACCACTGCCGTCTTTGTCAAACATTTTTAAGACTGCAGAAGCTTCTCGTAAGTCAAGTTGATTATTTCATTCATTGCAGCAATAGCGGATCAGAGTAATCGATAAATCCACTCTCTTCTATATCGATTGACTTGATCATCTCCTTAATGTCTGCTTTGTCCATGTTTTATCCATCCCATCATTGTTATCTCCCAGGATCTCTTCTTATGATAGTTTAACATCTCTATTCTTGTCGATGTCTAATGATGTATTTCACTTTTCAAGCTTGCTATCAAGAATACCTTTGACTTTGAATCTCTAGCGTCTTGCCTTGATTATTCTTGGTAGCTAATCTAGGGATTGGCCTTTCGGAATTCTTGATTTCCAGTGTTGCAATCGAAGTAAGGGCGAACAGTGGCACAATTAGACGCAGCGGGAGCTATCTCACGACGGTGGAACTTACGACTCAGACATCTTCTCGGGGAGCAGAGATAGTCGGACATCATTGTTTCCCAAAAGACCATTGGAGTTTCCCATAGTAATGGTTTACACATATAGTGCAGATGGATTCGAGATATGGAGAGAAGATGATAACTGTCAAGCCTGCCAATCTCTTTGTCTGCTTCCCTTTTCACTACTAGACTGACCTCTTTTCTATATGTTGTAGTTTATGATGCCTTTTAGATTCTCCTTGTATCTAGAGAACTTCAATGAGGATGCAGCGCTTTTGCCACTAGAAAGAAAGGGGGATCCTAAGGCAATTTACCATGCGGGCAGTACTCGTTAGCATCGCAATCAATGGGGTTTCCATCCATTCAGGTACCTCAGAGCTCTTAAATGACTTCTTCGCACGAAAGGTAACAGCCTCACACGCTAAGAGATTAGAAGTTGATCAATGTGTAGGAAGCAGCGAATACAAGACTTTCCATTGCTATTACTCATTCAATTCTTGCGCTTAGTATCAGCCTAATGGAGTTAGCACATCTTCCTTCTCAAGCCCAAAATGCATCAAGGACTTGTAATACGCAAGCCCTGCCTCTCACCTGCCCAAAGAATCCCTTGTATTGTCGGTCTTGCTAGAGATGGTCACTTGATTGTTGGACGATAAGAAGCCATTGATTTGCTCTGGTTGCCTTGGGGTTTGGATAAATGTAATGGAGTGACAAACAAGGTAGAGTACTACTATGTGTTGCTTTTGTTCTATCCTTATACTGTTGCCTGTAGATAACCCTCCTGTAACACCATTATATGCAGTCGAAGCACTGGGTTGGCCATAGAGCACTCAAGCTCTCCTCTTAACTAGGGATGTTTATGCTAAGACTTTTCGGTCGCCATTAGTGGCAGTTAGGAATAAAAAGTTGGTTCCAGTTGAACTTTTTATTGCCAACTACCTTTGCTCGAGACTCTTTTCCTTGTGATTCCTCATGAAATCAGGAAGCAAAAATTCTACATAGAATGTAGCCAAAGTCTATCTAAAATATTGGGCTGCCAAAAAGTCAATCTTGAACCAGTTTTTGTGGACGAAAATAAGTTGACAAGCATATATAGAACACTGTTCTAAACTCAGATAGAGTTAGCCTAATTCCATATGGATATTCACAATCTACGTTGAAGCAGCTGAAGAAACTCAAAGTGAAGAGAACTCTAAACAATTTGAAGCAAAACTTTAACTGGCCTGGAAATCAAGGAATATATTAAAAGTCTTAAATACTCAGATTAAAAATTTGGTAGATTGTTGATTTGTGATGGGAGCCTGAATATAAATAATAATAATAAGAGTCTAGTGTTAATAATGAAAAGCTACCAAATATTAATAATAATATACTTGAATTCAAATTCAAATTATAAGCTAAGTAACTTTCAAATTCAAAAATAATTTAATCTTTTAAAAATTTAATATTCACTTATATTTGATTTAAACATAATTAATTCTTCTTACTTATATACAATTTATATTTTCATTGAAAAAAAGAAAGCAAAGTTAAAGCTAATTTTTATATGAATCAGGCTCAAGTGACTCGTATATTGCAGATGAATAGAAACATCTAACGAATTAAATTGCTACCATTAATTTTATTTTAAAGTGTCTTAGTTATAAAAAACCATAAATAATTAATAGCTAGTGTAAGGATATAAATTTAAAGTTAAATATTAATATCAAATTGTCTTGCAATTAATGATATGGACAACAACCAATCATTCAGGTAACTAATCAAATACTGATTGGCAATGCTTATTGTTTGATTTAAATATTACTTGCATCTTTGATTTCACTGCAAAAGAGGCAGCATAAAATCTAGTGAGTATGTCAGTCTTTCAATTAATGATCCTGGCTTATATAATTCTCTGTCATTTCTGTTTAAGTACCACTTTAGATTTACAATTAAATTTTGTGTAGAATAGGGGTATCGCCTGTATCTGGGAAGGTGGTATGTAAATTAAAGTGATGGCATTATTATAAATTTATTATAATGATTCGCTAATTTTTCGAATAACTATTTTCAGATTTAGTATTTTCTGATCTATTGTAAACTTCTTAGACTTCTATATTTTCCGTAGAACCAATAACAATTTTATAATTATAGGTTATATATGAATACACTAAAGAAACTATTTTAATTAGATAAAAAAGTATAGAATTATAAGAGCATTAAAAATATCTTCACTTAATCAACGATAAATATAAAAACTCTTTACTATGGTAAGTATATTTAATAGTATCTACAGCATAATAATATGTACCAAATTAAATCTAGCTAATATTACAAATATATTTTATGGTTATTTCTTTAAAAAAATAATTCAAATTTAATGAATAAAATAGATATTATAAGTGTTATGATTTATTATAATGTATTGATATGCTAATAGTGAATAATGATATAGATCTATCGAAATAATTGACAATTGCAATGTAAGCTCTATCTAAAGAAAACAAATATAACTTTTTAGATTTAATTTCGTTTAAAATAACTAGTATAATTTTGATTTAGTTCTACTTATAGTTTATTTAGTAAAGATAATTAATCTGATAAACAGAGGCACAATGTGATTCAAGAGATATTCTTAAATTTGATTGTTTATATGTTATGTTAGCTAAATTAAATAATAAATCTTCTATAATATCAATTAATATAACTAGACAAACTGAACCATGTTCTTTTTACTCATTTGCTTTTTATTTGAATAAATTCATTAAGAAAGTAGGTAAATCTTTGTTGTATTGAGCTTGGTAATTGCGAGTGCTGTTTACAGCAACATATATTGATTTATAATTTAAGTGATGTTTATTTACAATTAATTTATGGATTGAATATTTAATTTAGAATTTTTTTCATTAAAAATAGATTCCTAACATTAATTAAATTAATTAAAGGTAATTAATTTGGAATATCAGATAAATTATCTCAAATTCTTAATAATTTAGAATGAATTTAAAAATTAAAAGAGGGAAAATTAGCGGCAACCAAATGGAGAATAAAGAAGGACACAGCTCAAGGATGATAATGTCTGTATACTTGGAAGGTAAAGAAGAGACACCAAAGCAGAAAAGATCCATTCAAGACTACTTTGAATATTCAAAGAAGCCACAAACAAATCGGAATAAAGTCTACCCAAATGTTGAAGTTAATTGTAACAATAACTATAAAAACTTATATAAATACACAGTCACATTTGACAATAGCTGTCAGCTTCCCTTTTTTAAGTCACAGAGAGAAGCAGAAGGCTTAGTAAAGAGAAATGAACGATTTGCGGAGAAACAGCATAGCAAGAGAAGGATAAATATTATAAGCAATAAAGAAAGGTAGCTGCACGAAACATTGGATTGAAAATATGCTTACAAAATGTCCGAGGTTTAAATTAAAAAACTCAAATAATATGCAATGATGAAAGAATTTGAAGATAAGAATCTGGACTTTATCGCTCTCGTAGAACCGAGACTATAAAGGATTATTAGATTAAACAACCAAAACATTACTTAAGCTCAATTAGCAAGGAATGGACGAGTACTTACTATGAATAGTGGCTAACACTAAATGAGGACAATAAAACTCTAGGATAATACTTGACTTGGAATATACTAAACGTGGGAGGTTTTCCACACATCATTACTATCTATATTCTACCCTATTCAAACGAAGAAGTAAAAGAACTCCAGAACTCGAGAACCGCTTGATGTATTTGATAAGATCAATTAAACAAAAATCTAATAAACAAAAGATAATAGTGATGGGTGAATTTAATTACCAACTAAAAGAAATTAGCAAACGACAAAGGAAAGAATGATTAATGTAATCAATCCCAGAGAGAGTTAAACTCATTCAAAAGGGAATTAGCTTGACCAAGTTTTCTCAAATGTAGAAATTTGTCAATGGTAATTACATTAACTAGGACTAACTGACAACAACTTTATAATGGTAAATTGAGAGTTAGATTTGGAAATGATGACCAGAAACTCATGGACAAGGAAAAAACAGTAAGAATAAATGATATCAGGAAACAATGGTTGAAAACTTTTATAGATGAAAAACGAGATTTATCACCTGAAGAGTTAGAAAAACCAAAGAAAAATTGTTTTGAGAACAAAATTGAAAAGTAAAGCAAAACTAAACTAAAATTTGGTACCTACAACCTCAAATATAAGCTGTTAAGAATAAATTCACTATAGGAAACAGCCAATTCTAAGACAGAATACAGCAATGGAATGAAGCAATAAAGGATTTGGAACACTGCCTGGATAGAAATAATTGGAAGGGATTTTTCTATCGAGTGAAGAGATATACAAAAAAGCAGAAACAATCACAACCCATCAAAGGATTGATGATTAATGATGAAAGAGTTCAATTAGGAGAATAAACTACAAAACAGGTAGTTGAATTCTACAAATGTTTATTTGCAGACAAAAGAACACAATACTAATAGGTAAAAAATGTAAGAAATTTCGCAACGAATGTTGAGTAAACCGGGAACAGATTCTGCGAAGAATTAGACGTAGACAAAGGAATCATGGAATATAACTTTAACAATGCAATCGGACAGGATGGTTTTAACGGAAAAATGCTTGAAAAATCAGAAAGTATTAAAAGAACAGTAGTTTAGACTATAAAAAGTGGATAAACTCAGGAATAATCCCGCAATTTATGAAAGAAGGTCGATTAGTTTTGTTAAGCAAAATACAAGGTGAATAGTATACAGAAATAAATAATATAATGCCAATAGTAGTAAATTCACTCTTGAGTAAAATTGTTGAGAAAGTCATATTCAATAAACTGTAAGAAAAAAAGTGAACTATTAAAAACAGGCAACTACTATAATGGATTAAAAGAGAACAAAAGTACTCATGTCAACTTGATAAGACTGCTGGAGTACATTAAAATGCCAAGGATAAAGAGCAAGAGTAGAGAAGATTATCTATTCGTAGATTTACAAAAAACGTACGAATCAGTTTGTAAAGACAAATTAATGCAAATTCTGCGACAAAGGATGAAATCAGAGAACGACCAAAAAGTGGTTTGAATAATGAATAACTCTACAAAAACAATAAAATAGTAAATAAAGGAAAAGACATTGATGAGTAAAAAGGAGTCGCTCAAGGAAGTAGATTCTCCCATTATTATACAATTGATATCTACAGGATACAATATACACATAACAGGAGCTAATTTCGTTAATAAAACAGGGAAAGTTGTTTGCTTTCGCTGATTTCATATTGATTAAAGTGAAAAGTAAACAACAATTGAGCAGAGTACTAAAATGCTTAAAGAAATTGAAAAATCACATAATCTGAAACTCAATACAAAAAAAACATAATTCCTGATTGACGGTAAAGAATTTAAAGGTGTTGAAGAAGTAGAACGAATAAAGAAAGTTGTAGAAATTTACTACTTAGGCATGAGAATATGCTTAGACACAAAAACTTTCCTAAAAAGTACTTGGGATGAAATAAAAAAAACAAACACAGTTCAACCAAAATCTGACAAGGTCGAACAACCCAAAAATCTGTGATAAAATAAAGGGAGCATATATAAGATCATTACATATATATACAAATACACCTCCTTAGTGGCCACAAGATACATTAAGTTAGAGTAAATCGATAAGATGAAGGCACAGCTAAAAAGGCTTGCATTTGAACCCACAGAGACATAAATAATAAGATACGGAGAGATGTCACTCAACTCAAAGAAAGTGGGACGAGGGAGATTATTGAGTAACAAGTGTTGAAAAGCATGAGTAAGGTAAACTCAAACTTAGATAAGTTCATAGTTACAAAGAAATCCAAGGACCAAATAAATAAAACTAAGCAAAAACTGTAAAAAAGAAGAAACTGTTTATATCCAAGAATGTGATGGATACAATTATGGCCATTATTCAGGGTAGGACAATAGTCAACTATGGCATCTGCCACTATTGTACTGTTCACAAAACATTCGTAAATTCCTTGCACATGAAAAATTGCAACCTCATTAACAGAGCATGTAACCGACAAGATTTTCGAAAATTGTGAGGAACCAAATAATAACAGACTTAGACAATAAAACACAAATCGAGGTAATTGCATACATAATATGGCTGGATGATAGAATAAGAAAACTAGAGAAATATGGATAATATCTGAAAGTAAAAAGAATATTTAAGGTGACATACGTTAAGAAGCAGTAAATAAAGACAGAGGAAGATTTAGTGTAGATGATGTTGACCAGTGATTTAAACATCCAAAAAAGATAATGATTCCTCAAAGATATGAATTGCAAGTAATTCAGAAACTGATAATTAAAATCATAAAATATTTAATAATTAAAAGAGAGAAGTTAATAATAATTAATTAATAAATCAAAGAAAGATCAACCAGATGGAAGAAAACAAAAACAAATCACACCAACATAAACATCACCGAAACTAGTATTGGTATAATAGGAATTTAATATACCAAAAGGGACAAAGTAAAGCCGAGTTTTGGCAAAAGTTATAAGAGGTAAGATACGTGCACAGAGACAGAGGTAAAGACCAGTAGGTCTTAGGAATGAGAGAAAATAAACATTAAGAAGTTCTGCTAAAAAAACAAATGGGTTTTAAGAGAAGACTGAAGATTGGATAATCGAATCCCAGAAAGAAGATGTACGAGAAACAACTACAAAGGACACAATTCGATGTGCATAGGGATGGATCTAAGCAGATTAAATAAAGTCAAACTACTAATTGACTTGGCTGAAGTCACTTGTCAAAGATTTGAAAAATCATACTTGCGAAGAAAGGGTGGTCTTTGATGACTACAAGAATAATAACCATAGTTTGTTGATCTAGTACAAGAAGTCTGATGGAGAAACGTTAGTGCATGGATTCACAGACAAAGAGAATGCCAGTCACCAAGATGGGAGTGACTGGGAACTCTGGACAGAGAATTAATAAGAGTACTGGAGAGAAATTAACGAGAAATGGCAGCATGATGATATACTACTAGGAGGACACATCAAAGAAACCACGATGGAAGTGTGCCTGAAATAAATAGAAGAGGAACTCTCTTAAATAACCACCAGAGCTATCACTTGAGGTCTCTGTTATTAAATAGAAATTAATAATAGAAAATAAATGGCAAATAAGTGTGTGGGAGACAGAGAGGAGGAGAAAGGTATTAATGATATTCCTATACAAACTGAAGAAATAGAAGTATACTTTGTGAGCTGTGTGAGAGAGATTTCGCTCATAAATCAAGCTGGTATAGACATATGAAGGAGCATAGAGAAGCCAAGCCTACTGTATACTTAAAGCACGAAAAAATCGATGGGAAGTATGATTGCTTTGAGTGCCATAAGTAGTACTCTCATACAAGAGACTTGAAGAAACATCTTTTAAATGCTCACAAAAAAGACATAGAAATTGAAAAGCATGAAGTTGAATTGAAGCTTCTCAACAAAAGAAAATCGAGGGAATATTCTAAAGCAGTAGTGCCTGAATAAGCTAGTGAGTTAGAGTACGTAAAGAAGGCACGTAACCAACTAACCTCTGAAATCACAAAAATCATGATCAAAATTCAATACAAGAAAATACCAGTTCTTGCGTAGATTGATTTAGTTACTTCTCTTTAAAGTTATCTTATTCTATAGGACTCCTTTGATAAGAAAGTTATCAATGATCATCAATACGCATACAAGGTGTATCCCCTCAACTATCTCTTAAGTGATAATAAATATTAGATGGAGTTTACAAATGAGTATCAAGTACTCACTCAAGCAAAGTTTAAATAGTGTAAGTACTTAATCAAGCTAGATGCTGTTCTACTTGCCAAAGATCATGTTGCTTTCAGACTCCCACTCTATGAAATGACCATAAGAGATTTCATAAAAGATCAAAGGAATCATAAGTAGATATAGCAACTCAAACCATACAAGGCATAAAAGAGCAACACAAGTTAGGCTTTGTTCACAGAGATGTAAAGCAAGAAAATATTATGATAAACTTTTCTCCATAAGAGTAGCAATAATCGATTTCAACAGAGCCTAAAGAGTCGAAGTATCAAGGCTTAGAACTGTAATGGGAACTCAAGGCTACTATCCAGAAAGAGAAGACTGGAGAGATGGTGACAAATATTGGTATGGGGGCGTTAGCAGCAATAATAATAGAATGCGATATGACTCGAAACGATTACAACTCTATAAGGTGCAAGAAAGATGCTAAGTAAAGAATCAAGTAGTTCATAGACAAAACCAGAGTATCTCAATCAATAAAACATATGGCAGAATAAATAATACTAAAACCAAACTCAAGATCAGACATATCAATAGAGCAGATAGCAGACCTACCCACATAATCATAAAGTGAATTTTGAGTGATTAAATTAAATGCATTTACTATAAATTTCACATTAAAACCTATTAATAACCAAAACCAATAACAAATTCACTACAAATCAAAGCACTTATAAACCTCATTAATGGGATAAAGGGTTTTGAATAAAAGGAGTGGAGTGACTATCACATGACCTCGATTATGCATACTATGACCAAGTTCACCGTGACGCAAGTCAAGTATATATATTCTAAATCAATAAGACAATAAGAGAAATGACCAGTGATTAATGTGAGGAGGCAGAGGACAATGGACACTCATAGTCAAAGAATGACTTTTACAGTGAAATTGCAGTGAACTTTCCCAAAAGCTATCTCGCCAACCATTAAATATTTTTCAATTCTGACTTCGATCTACTAAGGAAACATATGATTTTAATGCTGAAAAGCGGGGATAGTGAGGGAAGGGTGTTTTCATTTCCTAGGCGCTCTCTCAGCCTATGAAAACACAGAACTGAGTGACATCAAATCTTCCCGGCCCTCGTTCGTGGTCATCCCGTGTCCAAAATAGCGCTTTGATGGCCTATTCGTGATCAGCGCCCAGTAATTAACAAGACTGGTTGGGCGAGAAATTTCGGAGAGCAGTTTTAAACTTTTCGAAAATGTCAAAAAGTATGCGTTTCGTATCGAAAAACGGTAAAAACCGATGCCAAATTAAGCATTTTTCATAAAAAAGCATAAAATTACAATAATCTTCAAAATTCATTGCTAATATTTTATACATGAAAATCAATCATTTTTAGGCTTCAATTAACAAAGATTTATTAAATTATTATATAAATTTAAGCTGTTTGGAGCTGAAACGGTTGCAAATTTTATAAGGATTTTATTTTTATTATAAGAAATTTACTTTAACAATATAAGGAGTGGAGTGACTATCACATGACCTCGATTATGCATACTATGACCAAGATCACCATGACGCAAGTCAAGTATATATATTCTAAATCAATAAGACAATGAGAGAAATGACCTGTGATTAATGTGAGGAGGCAGAGGACAATGGACACTCATAGTCAAAGAATGACTTTTACAGTGAAATTGCAGTGAACTTTCACAAAAGCTATCTCGCGAACCATTAAATATTTATCAATTCTGACTTCGATCTACTAAGGAAACATATGATTTTAATGCTGAATAGCGGGGATAGTGAAAGGTTCATTTTACTGGCTCTCTCTCAGCCTATGAAAACACAGAATTGAGTGACATCAAATCTTCCCGGCCCTCGTTCGTGGTCATGCCTTGTCCAAAGTGGCGCTTTGATGGCGTATTCGTGATCAGCGCCCTGTAATTAACAAGACTGGTTGTCGAGAAATTTCGGAGAGCAGTTTTAAACTTTTCGAAAATGTCAAAAAGTATGCGTTTCGTATCGAAAAACGGTAAAAACCGATGCCAAATTAAGCAGTTTTTCATCAAAAAAGCATAAAATTACAATAATTTTCAAAATTCATTGCTTATATTTTATACATGAAAATTAGTCATTTTTTGGCTTTAATTAACAATGATTTATTATATAACTATATAAATTTAAGCTGTTTTGGGCTAAAACCGTACCAAATTTTATGAGGATTTTATTTTTATTATAAGAAATTTACTTTAACTATGCAAAGAGTGACTATCACATGACCTCGATTACGCATACTATGACCATGTTCACCGTGACACAAGCCAAGAATATATATATTCTAAATCAATAAGACAATGAGAGAAATTATTGTGATTAATGTGACGAGGCAGAGGAGGACAATGGACACTCATAGTCAAAGAATGGCTTTTACAGTGAAATTGCAGTGAACTTTCCAAAAGCTAATCTCGCGAACCATTGAATATTTTTCAATTCTGACTTCGATCTACCGAGGAAACATATGATTTTTATGCTGAATAGCGGGGATAGAGAGGGAAGGGTGTTTTCATTTCCTGGGCGGGCTCTCTCAGCCTATGAAAACACAGAATTGAGTGACATCAAATCTTCTCGGGCCTCGTTCGTGGTCATGCCTTGTCCAAAATGGTGTTTTGAGGCGTATTCGTGATCAGCGCCCCGTTATTAACAAGACTGGTTGGTCGAGAAATTTCGGAGAGCAGTTTGAAACTTTTCGAAAATGTCAAAAA
>ARYC01019596.1:0-15979 GCA_000711775.1 Oxytricha trifallax
ATAAAAGAATAATTGATATCATAAGCATTCAGTTACTCCAATTAAATTGCAAAGCTTTTAATGATATTTTAGTGGCAATTCCTTCAACTTTGAAAATGAAGTAAATAAGTTAATAGTCACTAAGTAGCTGAGTTATAAAGTTTAATTGCTTTTCATGTAATGAAAAAGAAATATTGATGAAAGAATTACGCCAACGCATTTTAAGCAAATTATTGTTTTAAATCTCATTCTTAATAAAAGTTTAAATCATAACTTTGCAAGAATTGACATAGTTCCCGTCGGCAGATTTGAAAACGCAAAGATAAAGCATTGTAGAGAAAGTAAATTCTATTGAGGTTTGACGATTCAATTTAGCCGAATCATAGTCATAGCCTCGAAATCTTAATTTCATGTTGCACTATTAACTAAATTCAAATCTCATAATTTACAAGAATTGCTTACTTTTAGAAATCTTAAAAATCGAACGATATAAGAATATAATTAAGAATTTTCTATAAATGAGTTCAAGACTCCTTTTATGCCTATGACGAAAAGAGAAATGTGGCTATTCTATAAAAAGATACATAGAACTTAGCTTATTTAATTTTATGCATACGAGATGATTTTAGTACTATGTGAATGTAAAAGCAAATTTAACAGAGCTCTTATTCGAGCAGTTTTGAGATTTAATACAGGCAGGTTCTTCAAATTATCAAACAAGTAAATGAACGTTCCTCGTATCTTAATATCTATGACAACTTTGTTACTTAGAAATGAAAACATTTAATTAAATTGGCTCAGGTATAATTTACTTTCAATAATCTTTGGAGAGGGGGCTAAAGCAACTTGGAAATGAAAGATTGAATAGAGAGAAGCAGAAAAAGAAATTGTTTCAGGTATCTCAACTTATATTTCAATAAATGTATATTTTTATACTCACGTAATATATCTTCGATCCTTCTCCTTATTCCATTATAAAATCAAGACTACCTAACAAGTAAAATGACCTTATTTCATATTTAAGAATTTACTAGTTTTTAATTCAAGAACGATAAAAGAATAATTGATATCATAAGCATTCAGTTACGTTACTCCAATTAAATTGCAAAGGTTTAAATGATGTTTTAGTGGCAATTCCTTCAACTTTTAAAATGAAGTAAATAAGTTAATTGTCACTAAGTAGCTGAGTTATAAAGTTTAATTGCTTTTCATGTGATGAAAAAGAAATATTGATGAAAGAATTACGCCAACGCATTTTAAGCAAATTATTGTTTTAAATCTCATTCTTAATAAAAGTTTAAATCATAACTTTGCAAGAATTGACATAGTTCCCGTCGGCAGATTTGAAAACGCAAAGATAAAGCATTGTAGAGAAAGTAAATTCTATTGAGGCTTGATAAATATATTTAGCCGAATCATAGTCTTAGCCTCGAAATCTTAATTTCAAGTTGCACCATTAACTAAATTAAAATCTCAAAATTGACAAGATTTGCTTACTTTTAGAAATCTTTTCAATCGAACGATATAAGAATATAATTGAGAATTTTCTTTAAATGAGTTCAAGACTCCTTTTATGCCTATGACGAAAAGAGAAATGTGGCTATTCTATAAAAAGATACATAGAACTTAGCTTATTTAATTTTATGCATACGAGATGATATTAGTACTATGTGAATGTAAAAGCAAATTTAACAGAGCTCTTATACGAGCAGTTTTGAGATTTAATACAGGCAAGTTCTTCAAATTATCAAACAAGTAAATGAACGTCCCTCGCATCTTAATATCTATGACAACTTTGTTACTTAGAAATGAAAACATTTAATTAAATTGGCTCAGGTATAATTTACTTTCAATAATCTTTGGAGAGGGGGCTAAAGCAACTTGGAAATGAAAGATTGAATAGAGAGAAGCAGAAAAAGAAATTGTTTCAGGTATCTCAACTTATATTTCAATAAATGTATATTTTTATACTCACGTAATATATCTTCGATCCTTCTCCTTATTCCATTATAAAATCAAGACTACCTAACAAGTAAAATGACCTTATTTCATATTTAAAGAATTTACTAGTTTTTAATACAAGTACGATAAAAGAATAATTGATATCATAAGCATTCAGTTACTCCGATTAAATTGCAAAGGTTTTAATGATATTTTAGTGGAGATTCCTTCAACATTTAAAATGAAGTAAATAAGTTAATAGTCACTAAGTAGCTGAGTTATAAAGTTTAATTGCTTTTCATGTGATGAAAAAGAAATATTGATGAGAATTACGCCAACGCATTTTAAGCAAATTATTGTCTTAAATCTCATTCTTAATAAAAGTTTAAATCACAACTTTGCAAGAATTGACATAGTTCCCGTCGGCAGATTTGAAAACGCAAAGATAAAGCATTGTAGAGAAAGTAAATTCTATTGAGGCTTGATAAATATATTTAGCCGAATCATAGTCTTAGCCTCGAAATCTTAATTTCAAGTTGCACCATTAACTAAATTAAAATCTCAAAATTGACAAGATTTGCTTACTTTTAGAAATATTTTCAATCGAACGATATAAGAATATAATTGAGAATTTTCTATAAATGAGTTCAAGACTCCTTTTATGCCTATGACAAAAAGAGAAATGTGGCTATTCTATAAAAAGATACATAGAACTTAGCTTATTTAATTTTATGCATACGAGATGATATTAGTACTATGTGAATATAAAAGCAAATTTAACAGAGCTCTTATACGAGCAGTTTTGAGATTTAATACAGGCAGGTTCTTCAAATTATCAAACAAGTAAATGAACGTCCCTCGTATCTTAATATTATGACAACTTTGTTACTTAGAAATGAAAACATTTAATTAAATTGGCTCAGGTATAATTTACTTTCAATAATCTTTGGAGAGGGGGCTAAAGCAACTTGGAAATGAAAGATTGAATAGAGAGAAGCAGAAAAAGAAATTGTTTCAGGTATCTCAACTTATATTTCAATAAATGTATATTTTTATACTCACGTAATATATCTTCGATCCTTCTCCTTATTCCATTATAAAATCAAGACTACCTAACAAGTAAAATGACCTTATTTCATATTTAAAAATTTACTAGTTTTTAATACAAGTACGATAAAAGAATAATTGATATCATAAGCATTCAGTTACTCCAATTAAATTGCAAAGCTTTTAATGATATTTTAGTGGAAATTCCTTCAACATTGAAAATGAAGTAAATAAGTTAATAGTCACTAAGTAGCTGAGTTATAAAGTTTAATTGCTTTTCATGTAATGAAAAAGAAATATTGATGAAAGAATTACGCCAACACATTTTAAGCAAATTATTGTCTTAAATCTCATTCTTAATAAAAAATTAAATCATAACTTTGCAAGAATTGACATAGTTCCCGTCGGCAGATTTGAAAACGCAAAGATAAAGCATTGTAGAGAAAGTAAATTCTATTGAGGCTTGATAAATATATTTAGCCGAATCATAGTCTTAGCCTCGAAATCTTAATTTCAAGTTGCACCATTAACTAAATTAAAATCTCAAAATTGACAAGATTTGCTTACTTTTAGAAATATTTTCAATCGAACGATATAAGAATATAATTGAGAATTTTCTATAAATGAGTTCAAGACTCCTTTTATACCTATGACAAAAAGAGAAATGTGGCTATTCTATAAAAAGATACATAGAACTTAGCTTATTTAATTTTATGCATACGAGATGATATTAGTACTATGTGAATATAAAAGCAAATTTAACAGAGCTCTTATACGAGCAGTTTTGAGATTTAATACAGGCAAGTTCTTCAAGTTATCAAACAAGTAAATGAACGTCCCTCGCATCTTAATATCTTTGACAACTTTGTTACTTAGCAATGAAAACATTTAATTAAATTGGCTCAGGTATAATTTACTTTCAATAATCTTTGGAGAGGGGGCTAAAGCAACTTGGAAATGAAAGATTGAATAGAGAGAAGCAGAAAAAGAAATTGTTTCAGGTATCTCAACTTATATTTCAATAAATGTATATTTTTATACTCACGTAATATATCTTCGATCCTTCTCCTTATTCCATTATAAAATCAAGACTACCTAACAAGTAAAATGACCTTATTTCATATTTAAAGAATTTACTAGTTTTTAATACAAGTACGATAAAAGAATAATTGATATCATAAGCATTCAGTTACTCCAATTAAATTGCAAAGGTTTAAATGATATTTTAGTGGAAATTCCTTCAACATTTAAAATGAAGTAAATAAGTTAATAGTCACTAAGTAGCTGAGTTATAAAGTTTAATTGCTTTTCATGTGATGAAAAAGAAATATTGATGAAGAATTACGCCAACGCATTTTAAGCAAATTATTGTTTTAAATCTCATTCTTAATAAAAGTTTAAATCATAACTTTGCAAGAATTGACATAGTTCCCGTCGGCAGATTTGAAAACGCAAAGATAAAGCATTGTAGAGAAAGTAAATTCTATTGAGGCTTGATAAATATATTTAGCCGAATCATAGTCTTAGCCTCGAAATCTTAATTTCAAGTTGCACCATTAACTAAATTAAAATCTCAAAATTGACAAGATTTGCTTACTTTTAGAAATCTTTTCAATCGAACGATATAAGAATATAATTGAGAATTTTCTTTAAATGAGTTCAGACTCCTTTTAGATCTATGACGAAAAGAGAAATGTGGCCATTCTATAAAATGATACATAGAACTTAGCTTATTTAAGTTAATGTATATACGAGATGATATTAGTACTATGTGAATGTAAAAACAAATTTAACAGAGCTCCTATACGATAAGTTTTAAGATTTAAAACAGGCAGCATCTTCAAATAATCAAACAAGTAAATAAAGTCCCTCGTACCATAAAATCTTAGACAACTACTTAGCAATGAAAACATTTAATTAATTGGCTCAGGTATAATTTACTTTCAATAATCTTTGGAGAGGGGGCTAAAGCAACTTGGAAATGAAAGATTGAATAGAGAGAAGCAGAAAAAGAAATTGTTTCAGGTATCTCAACTTATATTTCAATAAATGTATATTGTTATACTCACGTAATATATCTTCGATCCTTCTCCTTATTCCATTATAAAATCAAGACTACCTAACAAATAAAATGACCTTATTTCATATTTAAAGAATTTACTAGTTTTTAATACAAGTACGATAAAAGAATAATTGATATCATAAGCATTCAGTTACTCCGATTAAATTGCAAAGGTTTTAATGATATTTTAGTGGAGATTCCTTCAACATTTAAAATGAAGTAAATAAGTTAATAGTCACTAAGTAGCTGAGTTATAAAGTTTAATTGCTTTTCATGTGATGAAAAAGAAATATTGATGAAAGGAATTACGCCAACGCATTTTAAGCAAATTATTGTTTTAAATCTCATTCTTAATAAAAGTTTAAATCATAACTTTGCAAGAATTGACATAGTTCCCGTCGGCAGATTTGAAAACGCAAAGATAAAGCATTGTAGAGAAAGTAAATTCTATTGAGGCTTGATAAATATATTTAGCCGAATCATAGTCTTAGCCTCGAAATCTTAATTTCAAGTTGCACCATTAACTAAATTAAAATCTCAAAATTGACAAGATTTGCTTACTTTTAGAAATCTTTTCAATCGAACGATATAAGAATATAATTGAGAATTTTCTTTAAATGAGTTCAAGACTCCTTTTATGCCTATGACGAAAAGAGAAATGTGGCTATTCTATAAAAAGATACATAGAACTTAGCTTATTTAATTTTATGCATACGAGATGATTTTAGTACTATGTGAATGTAAAAGCAAATTTAACAGAGCTCTTATTCGAGCAGTTTTGAGATTTAATACAGGCAGGTTCTTCAAATTATCAAACAAGTAAATGAACGTTCCTCGTATCTTAATATCTATGACAACTTTGTTACTTAGAAATGAAAACATTTAATTAAATTGGCTCAGGTATAATTTACTTTCAATAATCTTTGGAGAGGGGGCTAAAGCCACTTGGAAATGAAAAAAGATTGAATAGAGACAAGGAGATAAAAATCGTTTCAGGTATCTCAACTTATATTTCAATAAATGTTTATTGTTATACTCACGTAATATATCTTCGATCCTTCTTCTTATTCCATTATAAAATCAAGACTACCTAACAAGTAAAATGATCTTATTTCATATTTAAAGAATTTACTAGTTTTTAATATAAGTACGATAAAAGAATAATTGATATCATAAGCATTCAGTTAGTCAGTCCAATTAAATTGGCAAAGGTTTAAATGATGTTTTAGTGGCAATTCCTTCAACTTTTAAAATGAAGTAAATAAGTTAATTGTCACTAAGTAGCTGAGTTATAAAGTTTAATTGCTTTTCATGTGATGAAAAAGAAATATTGATGAAAGAATTACGCCAACGCATTTTAAGCAAATTATTGTTTTAAATCTCATTCTTAATAAAAGTTTAAATCATAACTTTGCAAGAATTGACATAGTTCCCGTCGGCAGATTTGAAAACGCAAAGATAAAGCATTGTAGAGAAAGTAAATTCTATTGAGGCTTGACAATTATATTCAGCCGAATCATAGTCTTAGCCTCGAAATCTTAATTTCAAGTTGCACCATTAACTAAATTCAAATCTCAAAATTGACAAGATTTGCTTACTTTTAGAAATATTTTCAATCGAACGATATAAGAATATAATTGAGAGTTTTCTATAAATGAGTTCAAGACTCCTTTTATGCCTATGACGAAAAGAGAAATGTGGCTATTCTATAAAAAGATACATAGAACTTAGCTTATTTAATTTTATGCATACGAGATGATTTTAGTACTATGTGAATGTAAAAGCAAATTTAACAGAGCTCTTATTCGAGCAGTTTTGAGATTTAATACAGGCAGGTTCTTCAAATTATCAAACAAGTAAATGAACGTTCCTCGTATCTTAATATCTATGACAACTTTGTTACTTAGAAATGAAAACATTTAATTAAATTGGCTCAGGTAATAATTTACTTTCAATAATCTTTGGAGAGGGGCTAAAGCAACTTGGAAATGAAAGATTGAATAGAGACAAGCAGAAAAAAATCGTTTCAGGTATCTCAACTTATATTTCAATAAATGTATATTGTTATACTCACGTAATATATCTTCGATCCTTCTCCTTATTCCATTATAAAATCAAGACTACCTAACAAGTAAAATGACCTTATTTCATATTTAAAGAATTTACTAGTTTTTAATACAAGTACGATAAAAGAATAATTGATATCATAAGCATTCAGTTACTCCAATTAAATTGCAAAGGTTTAAATGATGTTTTAGTGGCAATTCCTTCAACTTTTAAAATGAAGTAAATAAGTTAATTGTCACTAAGTAGCTGAGTTATAAAGTTTAATTGCTTTTCATGTGATGAAAAAGAAATATTGATGAAAGAATTACGCCAACGCATTTTAAGCAAATTATTGTTTTAAATCTCATTCTTAATAAAAGTTTAAATCATAACTTTGCAAGAATTGACATAGTTCCCGTCGGCAGATTTGAAAACGCAAAGATAAAGCATTGTAGAGAAAGTAAATTCTATTGAGGCTTGACAATTATATTCAGCCGAATCATAGTCTTAGCCTCGAAATCTTAATTTCAAGTTGCACCATTAACTAAATTCAAATCTCAAAATTGACAAGATTTGCTTACTTTTAGAAATATTTTCAATCGAACGATATAAGAATATAATTGAGAGTTTTCTATAAATGAGTTCAAGACTCCTTTTATACCTATGACGAAAAGAGAAATGTTGCTATTCTATAAAAAGATACATAGAACTTAGCTTATTTAATTTTATGCATACGAGATGATATTAGTACTTTGTGAATGTAAAAGCAAATTTAACAGAGCTCTTATACGAGCAGTTTTGAGATTTAATACAGGCAAGTTCTTCAAATTATCAAACAAGTAAATGAACGTCCCTCGCATCTTAATATCTATGACAACTTTGTTACTTAGAAATGAAAACATTTAATTAAATTGGCTCAGGTATAATTTACTTTCAATAATCTTTGGAGAGGGGGCTAAAGCAACTTGGAAATGAAAGATTGAATAGAGAGAAGCAGAAAAAGAAATTGTTTCAGGTATCTCAACTTATATTTCAATAAATGTATATTTTTATACTCACGTAATATATCTTCGATCCTTCTCCTTATTCCATTATAAAATCAAGACTACCTAACAAGTAAAATGACCTTATTTCATATTTAAAGAATTTACTAGTTTTTAATACAAGTACGATAAAAGAATAATTGATATCATAAGCATTCAGTTACTCCAATTAAATTGCAAAGGTTTAAATGATGTTTTAGTGGCAATTCCTTCAACTTTTAAAATGAAGTAAATAAGTTAATTGTCACTAAGTAGCTGAGTTATAAAGTTTAATTGCTTTTCATGTGATGAAAAAGAAATATTGATGAAAGAATTACGCCAACGCATTTTAAGCAAATTATTGTTTTAAATCTCATTCTTAATAAAAGTTTAAATCATAACTTTGCAAGAATTGACATAGTTCCCGTCGGCAGATTTGAAAACGCAAAGATAAAGCATTGTAGAGAAAGTAAATTCTATTGAGGCTTGACAAATATATTCAGCCGAATCATAGTCTTAGCCTCGAAATCTTAATTTCAAGTTGCACCATTAACTAAATTCAAATCTCAAAATTGACAAGATTTGCTTACTTTTAGAAATATTTTCAATCGAACGATATAAGAATATAATTGAGAGTTTTCTATAAATGAGTTCAAGACTCCTTTTATACCTATGACGAAAAGAGAAATGTTGCTATTCTATAAAAAGATACATAGAACTTAGCTTATTTAATTTTATGCATACGAGATGATATTAGTACTTTGTGAATGTAAAAGCAAATTTAACAGAGCTTTATACGAGCAGTTTTGAGATTTAATACAGGCAAGTTCTTCAAGTTATCAAACAAGTAAATGAACGTCCCTCGCATCTTAATATCTTTGACAACTTTGTTACTTAGCAATGAAAACATTTAATTAAATTGGCTAGGTATAATTTACTTTCAATAATCTTTGGAGAGGGGGCTAAAGCAACTTGGAAATGAAAGATTGAATAGAGAGAAGCAGAAAAAGAAATTGTTTCAGGTATCTCAACTTATATTTCAATAAATGTATATTTTTATACTCACGTAATATATCTTCGATCCTTCTCCTTATTCCATTATAAAATCAAGACTACCTAACAAGTAAAATGACCTTATTTCATATTTAAAGAATTTACTAGTTTTTAATACAAGTACGATAAAAGAATAATTGATATCATAAGCATTCAGTTACTCCAATTAAATTGCAAAGGTTTAAATGATGTTTTAGTGGCAATTCCTTCAACTTTTAAAATGAAGTAAATAAGTTAATTGTCACTAAGTAGCTGAGTTATAAAGTTTAATTGCTTTTCATGTGATGAAAAAGAAATATTGATGAAAGAATTACGCCAACGCATTTTAAGCAAATTATTGTTTTAAATCTCATTCTTAATAAAAGTTTAAATCATAACTTTGCAAGAATTGACATAGTTCCCGTCGGCAGATTTGAAAACGCAAAGATAAAGCATTGTAGAGAAAGTAAATTCTATTGAGGCTTGACAAATATATTCAGCCGAATCATAGTCTTAGCCTCGAAATCTTAATTTCAAGTTGCACCATTAACTAAATTCAAATCTCAAAATTGACAAGATTTGCTTACTTTTAGAAATATTTTCAATCGAACGATATAAGAATATAATTGAGAGTTTTCTATAAATGAGTTCAAGACTCCTTTTATACCTATGACGAAAAGAGAAATGTTGCTATTCTATAAAAAGATACATAGAACTTAGCTTATTTAATTTTATGCATACGAGATGATATTAGTACTTTGTGAATGTAAAAGCAAATTTAACAGAGCCTTATACGAGCAGTTTTGATATTTAATACAGGCAAGTTCTTCAAGTTATCAAACAAGTAAATGAACGTCCCTCGCATCTTAATATCTTTGACAACTTTGTTACTTAGCAATGAAAACATTTAATTAAATTGGCTCAGGTATAATTTACTTTCAATAATCTTTGGAGAGGGGGCTAAAGCAACTTGGAAATGAAAGATTGAATAGAGAGAAGCAGAAAAAGAAATTGTTTCAGGTATCTCAACTTATATTTCAATAAATGTATATTTTTATACTCACGTAATATATCTTCGATCCTTCTCCTTATTCCATTATAAAATCAAGACTACCTAACAAGTAAAATGACCTTATTTCATATTTAAGAATTTACTAGTTTTTAATACAAGTACGATAAAAGAATAATTGATATCATAAGCATTCAGTTACTCCAATTAAATTGCAAAGGTTTAAATGATGTTTTAGTGGCAATTCCTTCAACTTTTAAAATGAAGTAAATAAGTTAATTGTCACTAAGTAGCTGAGTTATAAAGTTTAATTGCTTTTCATGTGATGAAAAAGAAATATTGATGAAAGAATTACGCCAACGCATTTTAAGCAAATTATTGTTTTAAATCTCATTCTTAATAAAAGTTTAAATCATAACTTTGCAAGAATTGACATAGTTCCCGTCGGCAGATTTGAAAACGCAAAGATAAAGCATTGTAGAGAAAGTAAATTCTATTGAGGCTTGACAATTATATTCAGCCGAATCATAGTCTTAGCCTCGAAATCTTAATTTCAAGTTGCACCATTAACTAAATTCAAATCTCAAAATTGACAAGATTTGCTTACTTTTAGAAATATTTTCAATCGAACGATATAAGAATATAATTGAGAGTTTTCTATAAATGAGTTCAAGACTCCTTTTATACCTATGACGAAAAGAGAAATGTGGCTATTCTATAAAAAGATACATAGAACTTAGCTTATTTAATTTTATGCATACGAGATGATATTAGTACTATGTGAATGTAAAAGCAAATTTAACAGAGCTTTATTCGAGCAGTTTTGAGATTTAATACAGGCAGGTTCTTCAAATTATCAAACAAGTAAATGAACGTTCCTCGTATCTTAATATCTATGACAACTTTGTTACTTAGAAATGAAAACATTTAATTAAATTGACTCAGGTTAATTTACTTTCAATAATCTTTGGAGAGGGGGCTAAAGCAACTTGGAAATGAAAGATTGAATAGAGAGAAGCAGAAAAAGAAATTGTTTCAGGTATCTCAACTTATATTTCAATAAATGTATATTTTTATACTCACGTAATATATCTTCGATCCTTCTCCTTATTCCATTATAAAATCAAGACTACCTAACAAGTAAAATGACCTTATTTCATATTTAAAGAATTTACTAGTTTTTAATACAAGTACGATAAAAGAATAATTGATATCATAAGCATTCAGTTACTCCAATTAAATTGCAAAGGTTTAAATGATGTTTTAGTGGCAATTCCTTCAACTTTTAAAATGAAGTAAATAAGTTAATAGTCACTAAGTAGCTGAGTTATAAAGTTAAATTGCTTTTCATGTGATGAAAAAGAAATATTGATAAAAGAATTACGCCAACACATTTTAAGCAAATTATTGTCTTAAATCTCATTCTTAATAAAAAATTAAATCATAACTTTGCAAGAATTGACATAGTTCCCGTCGGCAGATTTGAAAACGCAAAGATAAAGCATTGTAGAGAAAGTAAATTCTATTGAGGCTTGATAAATATATTTAGCCGAATCATAGTCTTAGCCTCGAAATCTTAATTTCAAGTTGCACCATTAACTAAATTAAAATCTCAAAATTGACAAGATTTGCTTACTTTTAGAAATATTTTCAATCGAACGATATAAGAATATAATTGAGAATTTCTATAAATGAGTTCAAGACTCCTTTTATACCTATGACGAAAAGAGAAATGTGGCTATTCTATAAAAAGATACATAGAACTTAGCTTATTTAATTTTATGCATACGAGATGATATTAGTACTATGTGAATGTAAAAGCAAATTTAACAGAGTCTTATACGAGCAGTTTTGAGATTTAATACAGGCAGGTTCTTCAAATTATCAAACAAGTAAATGAACGTTCCTCGTATCTTAATATCTATGACAACTTTGTTACTTAGAAATGAAAACATTTAATTAAATTGGCTCAGGTATATAATTTACTTTCAATAATCTTTGGAGAGGGGGCTAAAGCAACTTGGAAATGAAAGATTGAATAGAGAGAAGCAGAAAAAGAAATTGTTTCAGGTATCTCAACTTATATTTCAATAAATGTATATTTTTATACTCACGTAATATATCTTCGATCCTTCTCCTTATTCCATTATAAAATCAAGACTACCTAACAAGTAAAATGACCTTATTTCATATTTAAAGAATTTACTAGTTTTTAATACAAGTACGATAAAAGAATAATTGATATCATAAGCATTCAGTTACTCCGATTAAATTGCAAAGGTTTTAATGATATTTTAGTGGAGATTCCTTCAACATTTAAAATGAAGTAAATAAGTTAATAGTCACTAAGTAGCTGAGTTATAAAGTTTAATTGCTTTTCATGTGATGAAAAAGAAATATTGATGAAAGAATTACGCCAACGCATTTTAAGCAAATTATTGTTTTAAATCTCATTCTTAATAAAAGTTTAAATCATAACTTTGCAAGAATTGACATAGTTCCCGTCGGCAGATTTGAAAACGCAAAGATAAAGCATTGTAGAGAAAGTAAATTCTATTGAGGCTTGATAAATATATTTAGCCGAATCATAGTCTTAGCCTCGAAATCTTAATTTCAAGTTGCACCATTAACTAAATTAAAATCTCAAAATTGACAAGATTTGCTTACTTTTAGAAATCTTTTCAATCGAACGATATAAGAATATAATTGAGAATTTTCTTTAAATGAGTTCAAGACTCCTTTTATGCCTATGACGAAAAGAGAAATGTGGCTATTCTATAAAAAGATACATAGAACTTAGCTTATTTAATTTTATGCATACGAGATGATATTAGTACTTTGTGAATGTAAAAGCAAATTTAACAGAGCTCTTATACGAGCAGTTTTGATATTTAATACAGGCAAGTTCTTCAAGTTATCAAACAAGTAAATGAACGTCCCTCGCATCTTAATATCTTTGACAACTTTGTTACTTAGCAATGAAAACATTTAATTAAATTGGCTCAGGTATAATTTACTTTCAATAATCTTTGGAGAGGGGGCTAAAGCAACTTGGAAATGAAAGATTGAATAGAGAGAAGCAGAAAAAGAAATTGTTTCAGGTATCTCAACTTATATTTCAATAAATGTATATTTTTATACTCACGTAATATATCTTCGATCCTTCTCCTTATTCCATTATAAAATCAAGACTACCTAACAAGTAAAATGACCTTATTTCATATTTAAAGAATTTACTAGTTTTTAATACAAGTACGATAAAAGAATAATTGATATCATAAGCATTCAGTTACTCCAATTAAATTGCAAAGGTTTAAATGATGTTTTAGTGGCAATTCCTTCAACTTTTAAAATGAAGTAAATAAGTTAATTGTCACTAAGTAGCTGAGTTATAAAGTTTAATTGCTTTTCATGTGATGAAAAAGAAATATTGATGAAAGAATTACGCCAACGCATTTTAAGCAAATTATTGTTTTAAATCTCATTCTTAATAAAAGTTTAAATCATAACTTTGCAAGAATTGACATAGTTCCCGTCGGCAGATTTGAAAACGCAAAGATAAAGCATTGTAGAGAAAGTAAATTCTATTGAGGCTTGACAATTATATTCAGCCGAATCATAGTCTTAGCCTCGAAATCTTAATTTCAAGTTGCACCATTAACTAAATTCAAATCTCAAAATTGACAAGATTTGCTTACTTTTAGAAATATTTTCAATCGAACGATATAAGAATATAATTGAGAGTTTTCTATAAATGAGTTCAAGACTCCTTTTATGCCTATGACGAAAAGAGAAATGTGGCTATTCTATAAAAAGATACATAGAACTTAGCTTATTTAATTTTATGCATACGAGATGATTTTAGTACTATGTGAATGTAAAAGCAAATTTAACAGAGCTCTTATTCGAGCAGTTTTGAGATTTAATACAGGCAGGTTCTTCAAATTATCAAACAAGTAAATGAACGTTCCTCGTATCTTAATATCTATGACAACTTTGTTACTTAGAAATGAAAACATTTAATTAAATTGGCTCAGGTATAATTTACTTTCAATAATCTTTGGAGAGGGGGCTAAAGCAACTTGGAAATGAAAGATTGAATAGAGAGAAGCAGAAAAAGAAATTGTTTCAGGTATCTCAACTTATATTTCAATAAATGTATATTTTTATACTCACGTAATATATCTTCGATCCTTCTCCTTATTCCATTATAAAATCAAGACTACCTAACAAGTAAAATGACCTTATTTCATATTTAAAGAATTTACTAGTTTTTAATACAAGTACGATAAAAGAATAATTGATATCATAAGCATTCAGTTACTCCAATTAAATTGCAAAGCTTTTAATGATATTTTAGTGGCAATTCCTTCAACTTTGAAAATGAAGTAAATAAGTTAATAGTCACTAAGTAGCTGAGTTATAAAGTTTAATTGCTTTTCATGTAATGAAAAAGAAATATTGATGAAAGAATTACGCCAACGCATTTTAAGCAAATTATTGTTTTAAATCTCATTCTTAATAAAAGTTTAAATCATAACTTTGCAAGAATTGACATAGTTCCCGTCGGCAGATTTGAAAACGCAAAGATAAAGCATTGTAGAGAAAGTAAATTCTATTGAGGCTTGATAAATATATTTAGCCGAATCATAGTCTTAGCCTCGAAATCTTAATTTCAAGTTGCACCATTAACTAAATTCAAATCTCAAAATTGACAAGATTTGCTTACTTTTAGAAATATTTTCAATCGAACGATATAAGAATATAATTGAGAGTTTTCTATAAATGAGTTCAAGACTCCTTTTATACCTATGACGAAAAGAGAAATGTTGCTATTCTATAAAAAGATACATAGAACTTAGCTTATTTAATTTTATGCATACGAGATGATATTAGTACTTTGTGAATGTAAAAGCAAATTTAACAGAGGCTCTTATACGAGTAGTTTTGAGATTTAATACAGGCAGGTTCTTCAAGTTATCAAACAAGTAAATGAACGTCCCTCGCATCTTAATATCTTTTACAACTTTGTTACTTAGCAATGAAAACATTTAATTAAATTGGCTCAGGTATAATTTACTTTCAATAATCTTTGGAGAGGGGGCTAAAGCAACTTGGAAATGAAAGATTGAATAGAGAGAAGCAGAAAAAGAAATTGTTTCAGGTATCTCAACTTATATTTCAATAAATGTATATTTTTATACTCACGTAATATATCTTCGATCCTTCTCCTTATTCCATTATAAAATCAAGACTACCTAACAAGTAAAATGACCTTATTTCATATTTAAAGAATTTACTAGTTTTTAATACAAGTACGATAAAAGAATAATTGATATCATAAGCATTCAGTTACTCCGATTAAATTGCAAAGGTTTTAATGATATTTTAGTGGAGATTCCTTCAACATTTAAAATGAAGTAAATAAGTTAATAGTCACTAAGTAGCTGAGTTATAAAGTTTAATTGCTTTTCATGTGATGAAAAAGAAATATTGATGAAGAATTACGCCAACGCATTTTAAGCAAATTATTGTTTTAAATCTCATTCTTAATAAAAGTTTAAATCATAACTTTGCAAGAATTGACATAGTTCCCGTCGGCAGATTTGAAAACGCAAAGATAAAGCATTGTAGAGAAAGTAAATTCTATTGAGGTTTGACAATTCAATTTAACCGAATCATAGTCATAGCCTCGAAATCTTAATTTCAAGTTGCACCATTAACTAAATTCAAATCTCAAAATTTACAAGATTTGCTTATTTTTAGAAATCTTTTCAATCGAACGATATAAGAATATAATTGAGAATTTTCTTTAAATGAGTTCAAGACTCCTTTTATACC
>ARYC01019597.1:0-21878 GCA_000711775.1 Oxytricha trifallax
AGAGGAGCGGAGAAATAGTGCAGTCTTTACAAATTATTTATCAATGATTCATTAATATTTTTAATCTATTTATTTTTTCAAAATGGTATCTTATTAGTCGTCATGCCATTGTTAATCATTTAAATATAGATTTAAATTAAAAGTTCTTTATTTAAATTTGATGAATTTATACCCATTAATCATAAAAGCTGAAATTAACTATATTTTATTTTCAAACGTTTTGATAAATGTTTTCAATAAATAATTTAGATAAACGGTTGGCAGTATAGCTTCATCTTGAAAAGATAATAACTAAAATGGATTTTGATTAAGGAAAATAGTTGGATCAGGGGTTTTGGGGTTTTCTATTTTTATTTAGGAAAAGAATAGGAGGTGGGAGGGTTTTATGGTTTCCCTAAAAAAAATTATTATTTATTAATGTATATATAAATATATATTAAAAATATCTTTAAATAAAAGTTACGAATAATATTAATTATATAATAATATTAATATTGATAAAATACAAAACACCAGTAATTATATATAATTTTAAATTACAAAAACTGTCATATATTATAAATTTTCAAATTAAATAACATTAATTATTTATAAAAAAAGAAATAAATAAAGCGATATAAGTGGACACTTTAGTTTTTTATTGAAACAGTGATTGATTTTTGATTTTATGAATTAATTATTTATAAATATTAAAGTTAATTGTCTTTCAACGAAGCAAAATATGAATCTAAAGATAAATATGCCAATATATGCAATAAACTATAATAGTTATCGTTTACAGAGCAATAGTAATTTTTTTGAATCGCGCTGGTTAATAGTGCGAACATCTTGTGGATAAAAATTATTTTTGTTTTAAATGAGATGAAAATGTAAGTTTATTTAAAGCTTTTACATAAATTAGGCAGAGAGGAATCTACTTGCAACGAATTTGTAGAATATTTTTTGAGAGTATTCGATTTTGTTTAAGTTATCGTTTTTTATTTTTATGTCTAGTCTAAATAAATATAAAATATTCAGTTATCACAGTACTTTAAATTTAATTTTAATTTCTTAAATTCATAATCGATACTTTATTAAAAATATTAATAATTATCTTGTGTCCTTTATTATTTAGCTGTATTTATATAACATTTAATATATCATCCTATTTTCAATTTATCGAACAAGATTAAATTTCTATTTTTTTGTTAATGAATTGTTAATTATTTTAAATGAATGGTTATTCTCTAAAGTTTATAAATATTTTTGTTTTGCTATCTATCTAATAATTAAAAATTTAGAAAATAAAAAGAGATTGATTCTTTACATTTTATATTGTTGCTTTGTATTTAAAAATTAAATTTATTTTAATTATATAATTTTTATATTAATTATAAAAATTTCATATTTAATTATCAATCATGCCATTTAAAAATAATAATAGTATTATGTGAGATTTAATTAATTTAATTTTTTTAAATTAATTATAAATAAATTTATAAATATATTTTAATATTATAAGAAGGTTTTTTTTATGAATGTAATAATTTATTATTATATTTCATTTTTCCCTTCGTCCCCCCTACACTGGAGTTCCAGTAAAGGTGGGGATAGATGATGATGATGAAGATGAAGACGAAGTTACCCCGCAGGGCTCACTATGGATGTTTCTTTAGAGTATTTACAACACTAGAAATTATTGCAAATTTATTCAAAAAAAACAAAAATAGGGCAGTTACCCTGTCAATATAATTTTAGTGCATTCTTGAATGGGGTATAAAAAAAAAACATTTTCATTATTAAATACAAATAAAAAATGTGGTGTGACGGCAAAATCAATTCAAGGGCCATCAAACAAAGAAGGAAGGACTACGAAAGAGGGGAAAAGGCTAATTAGGAGGAAATCTTGAGAAATCAGTCCACCAATTTCGAGGATAGACAGCCCGCCGTGGTGTATGGGCAGGGGGCTGGAGGACCGGAATTCCATGTGTACGGACCATCTGGGGCATTTGTTCCAGAGGAGGGGTGGGGAGTTGCTTCTACGAATCAAGCAACACCTAGTTCCAGGCAATGGTGTTTAAAACAATCATGAGTGCAAAGTCCTGGTGTGTTCAAGCTTGGCAACGATTAGCATCCATCAAATCGTCACGCAGGCAAGGATTCATGTCTTAAGAGCAAGCTATAGGTGCGATGGACACAGGGTTGGTTAATGGCTAGTTATACCGAGAAATAGGTTTGCCGGGGGGTTGGCTTCCTATACCTCGGTTGTCATGGGACCGTAGTCAAGAGAGAAAGGGGGACAAATGTAAGTGGAGACTCTATGGGGCTGAGTTCGAAGAGTATGACTTCACGTCATTCTTGGAGAACGAATTTAAGGGTGGTCACTTACGTCTCTCTATCTCTCTTGACTACCACAGCTTGGCTAACAGAGCAAAAGATATGAGGCATGAAGTGGCCTTGATGGGCGACCATCAAGGCTAATGGTGGCTAATAAGCTGGGGGTTAGCTGTGAGAATAAACACCAAGGATGACTTGATTGAGGAACTGAAGATCATGTGCAAGATGATGTGGGGAGATAAGGACCAGGCCATCCTGGTTCGAGTCGAAATTATGGAATGGCAACGGATGGGGACCCACGGGGAGACAAGAGAAAAAGAAAACGAACAAACAAGTCATCAACTATTCTCACAGCTAATCCTCAATTTAATTGATTAAAAAATTAAAAAAGTTCGGCCTAGGTTTTTATTACTCTTTTTTTATTTATTATTAATATTATTATATAATGGGGTTTTGGGGTTGGGTGAGGGTGGGGTCTTGAGAGAAGCCTCCACGTGGCGGACCCTGGAAACTACTTAATATTTTAAGTAGGCTAATTCTCTCAAAGGTCTTTTCTTTCTTTTTAAACACCAATCGTTACTATATTTCTTTTGTTTTTTAACGAGTATAAATTATGTTCTATGTAAGTAAACTTAACGAAAATTCTTAAACTCGAGAGTGTGACTTTTTATCAACTTTAGAATAATTTAGACTTCTGCGCTATCGATATAGTAGTGGATTTTTGCAATTCATCTTTGTAAAACTTTTGAACATAGTTATAAATTATATTTAAATTTATTGAACACTAATTATGATTTAATAATATATATTTCATTAAGGAAAATAAGATTCCTTGTGTTATTAGATCTATAAACATCGAAGATGTGATGGTTACACATAACCTTAGCCTAGTTGACAGCTCTGAAGAATTTAGTTATTTTATGATGGTTAGTAATGGCTTTATTTATAATTATATTTCTTAAAAGGTAAGATTTTTTACACATTTCCATGTCCATGTTTTTATACCATCTTATCGTAGCTCAAAATGCATGGGATTGAACAAATCTAAGTTTTAAGGGCTGCTCTACAAAAGCCAAAACTTTTTGTGAGCCGAAAATAAGAAGGAGCGGAGAAATAGTGCAGTCTTTACAAATTATTTATCAATGATTCATTAATATTTTTTATCTATTTATTCTTTTCAAAATGGTATCTTATTAGTCGTCATGCCATTGTTAATCATTTAGATATAGATTTAAATTAAAAGTTCTTTTATTTTAATTTGATGAATTTATACTCATTAATCAAAAAGGCTGAAATTAACATCTAGTTTATTTTTCAAACGTTTGATAAATGTTTTCAATAAATAATTTAGATAAACGGTTGACAGTATAGCTTCATCATGAAAGATAATAACTAAAATGGATTTTAATTAAGGAAAATAGTTGGATCAGGGGTTTTGGGGTTTTCTATTTTTATTTAGGAAAAGAATAGGAGGTGGGGGGTTTTATGGTTTCCCTAAAAAAAATTATTATTTATTAATGTATATATAAATATATATTAAAAATATCTTTAAATAAAAGTTACAAATAATATTAATTATATTAATAATATTAATATTGATAAAATACAAAACACCAGTAATTATATATAATTTTAAATTACAAAAACTGTCATATATTATAAATTTTCAAATTAAATAACATTAATTATTTATATGAAAAGAAATAAATAAACAGCGATATAAGTGGACACTTAGTTTTTTAATTAAAACAGTGATTGATTTTTGATTTTATAAATTAATTATTTATAAATATTAAAGTTAATTGTCTTTCAACGAAGCAAAATATGAATCTAAAGATAAATATGCCAATATATGCAATAAACTATAATAGTTATCGTTTACAGAGCAATAGTAATTTTTTTGAATCGCGCTGATTAATAGTGCGAACACATGATCTTGTGGATAAAAATTATTTTTGTTTTAAATGAGATGAAAATGTAAGTTTATTTAAAGCTTTTACATAAATTAGGCAGAGAGGAATCTACTTGCAACGAATTTGTAGAATATTTTTTTAGAGTATTCGATTTTGTTTAAGTTATCGTTTTTTATTTTTATGTCTAGTCTAAATAAATATAAAATATTCAGTTATCACAGTACTTTAAATTTAATTTTAATTTCTTAAATTCATAATCGATACTTTATTAAAAATATTAATAATTATCTTTTGTCCTTTATTATTTAGCTGTATTTATATAACATTTAATATATCATCCTATTTTCAATTTATCGAAAAATATTAAATTTCTATTTTTTTGTTAATGAATTGTTAATTATTTTAAATGAATGGTTATTCTCTAAAGTTTATAAATATTTTTGTTTTGCTATCTATCATAATAATTAAAAATTTAGAAAATAAAAAGAGATTGATTCTTTACATTTTATATTGTTGCTTTGTATTTAAAAATTAAATTTATTTTAATTATATAATTTTTATATTAATTATAAAAATTTCATATTTAATTATCAATCATGCCATTTAAAAATAATAATAGTATTATGTGAGATTTAATTAATTTAATTTTTTTAAATTAATTATAAATAAATTTATAAATATTTTAATATTATAAGAAGGGTTTTTTTATGAATGTAATAATTTATTATTATATTTCATTTTTCCCTTCGTCCCCCCTACACTGGAGTTCCAGTAAAGGTGGGGATAGATGATGATGAAGATGAAGACGAAGTTACCCCGCAGGGCTCACTATGGATGTTTCTTTAGAGTATTTACAACACTAGAAATTATTGCAAATTTTATTCAAAAAAAACAAAAATAGGGCAGTTACCCTGTCAATATAATTTTAGTGCATTCTTGAATGGGGTATATAAAAAAAACATTTTCATTATTAAATATAAATAAAAAATGTGGTGTGACGGCAAAATCAATTCAAGGGCCATCAAACAAAGAAGGAAGGACTACGAAAGAGTGGAAAAGGCTAATTAGGAGGAAATCTTGAGAAATCAGTCCACCAATTTCGAGGATAGACAGCCCGCCGTGGTGTATGGGCAGGGGCTGGAGGACCGGAATTCCATGTGTACGGACCATCTGGGGCATTTGTTCCAGAAGGAGGGGTGGGGAGTTGCTTCTACGAATCAAGCAACACCTAGTTCCACGCAATGGTGTTTAAAACAATCATGAGTGCAAAGTCCTGGTGGGTTCAAGCTTGCAACGATTAGCATCCATCAAATCGTCACGCAGGCAAGGATTCATGTCTTAAGAGCAAGCTATAGGTGCGATGGACACAGGGTTGGTTAATGGCTAGTTATACCGAGAAATAGGTTTGCCGGGGGGTTGGCTTCCTATACCTCGGTTGTCATGGGACCGTAGTCAAGAGAGAGGGGGGGACAAATGTAAGTGGAGACTCTATGGGGCTGAGTTCGAAGAGTATGATTTCACGTCATTCTTGGAGAACGAATTTAAGGGTGGTCACTTACGTCTCTCTATCTCTCTTGACTACCACTGCTTGGCTAACAGGGCAAACGATATGGGGCATGGAGTGGCCTTGATGGGCGACCATCAAGGCTAATGGTGGCTAATAAACTGGGGGTTAGCTGTGAGAATAAACACCAAGGATGACTTGATTGAGGAACTGAAGAACATGTGCAAGATGATGTGGGGAGATAAGGACCAGGCCATCCTGGTTCGAGTCGAAATTATGGAATGGCAACGGATGGGGACCCACGGGGAGACAAGAGAAAAAGAAAACGAACAAACAAGTCATCAACTATTCTCACAGCTAATCCTCAATTTAATTGATTAAAAAATTAAAAAAGTTCGGCCTAGGTTTTTATTACTCTTTTTTTATTTATTATTAATATTATTATATAATGGGGTTTTGGGGTTGGGTGAGGGTGGGGTCTTGAGAGAAGCCTCCACGTGGCGGACCCTGGAAACTACTTAATATTTTAAGTAGGCTAATTCTCTCAAAGGTCTTTTCTTTCTTTTTAACACCAATCGTTACTATATTTTTTTTGTTTTTAACGAGTATAAATTATGTTCTATGTAAGTAAACTTAACGAAAATTCTTAAACTCGAGAGTGTGACTTTTTATCAACTTTAGAATAATTTAGACTTCTGCGCTATCGATATAGTAGTGGATTTTTGCAATTCATCTTTGTAAAACTTTTGAACATAGTTATAAATTATATTTAAACTAATTGAACACTAATTATGATTTAATAATATATATTTCATTAAGGAAAATGAGATTCCTTGTGTTATTAAAATCTATAAACATCGAAGATGTGATGGTCACACATAACCTTAGCCTAGTTGACAGCTCTGAAGAATTTAGTTATTTTATGATGGTTAGTAATGGCTTTATTTATAATTATATTTCTTAAAAGGTAAGATCTTTTACACATTTCCATGTCCATGTTTTATACCATCTTATCGTAGCTCAAAATGCATGGGATTGAACAAATCTAAGTTTTAAGGGCTGCTCTACAAAAGCCAAAAATTTTTGTGAGCCGAAAATAAGAAGGAGCGGAGAAATAGTGCAGTCTTTACAAATTATTTATCAATGATTCATTAATATTTTTAATCTATTTATTCTTTTCAAAATGGTATCTTATTAGTCCTCATGCCATTGTTAATCATTTAGATATAGATTTAAATTAAAAGTTCTTTTATTTTAATTTGATGAATTTATACCCATAAATCAAAAAAGCTGAAATTAACATATAGTTTATTTTTCAAACGTTTGATAAATGTTTTCAATAAATAATTTAGATAAACAGTTGACAGTATAGCTTCATCATGAAAAGATAATAACTAAAATGGATTTTAATTAAGGAAAATAGTTGGATCAGGGGTTTTGGGGTTTTCTATTTTTATTTAGGAAAAGAATAGGAGGTGGGGGGTTTTATGGTTTCCCTAAAAAAAATTATTATTTATTAATGTATATATAAATATATATTAAAAATATCTTTAAATAAAAGTTACGAATAATATTAATTATATTAATAATATTAATATTGATAAAATACAAAACACCAGTAATTATATATAATTTTAAATTACAAAAACTGTCATATATTATAAATTTTCAAATTAAATAACATTAATTATTTATATGAAAAGAAATAAATAAACAGCGATATAAGTGGACACTTTAGTTTTTTATTTAAAACAGTGATTGATTTTTGTTTTTATAAATTAATTATTTATATATATTAAAGTTAATTTGTCTTTCAACGAAGCAAAATATGAATCTAAAGATAAATATGCCAATATTTGCAATAAACTATAATAGTTATCGTTTACAGAGCAATAGTAATTTTTTTGAATCGCGCTGGTTAATAGTGCGAACACATGATCTTGTGGATAAAATTATTTTTGTTTTAAATGAGATGAAAATGTAAGTTTATTTAAAGCTTTTACATAAATTAGGCAGAGAGGAATCTACTTGCAACGAATTTGTAGAATATTTTTTGAGAGTATTCGATTTTGTTTAAGTTATCGTTTTTTATTTTTATGTCTAGTCTAAATAAATGTAAAATATTCAGTTATCACAGTACTTTAAATTTAATTTTAATTTCTTAAATTCATAATCGATACTTTATTAAAAATATTAATAATTATCTTTTGTCCTTTATTATTTAGCTGTATTTATATAACATTTAATATATCATCCTATTTTCAATTTATCGAACAAGATTAAATTTCTATTTTTTTGTTAATAAATTGTTAATTATTTTAAATGAATGAATATTCTCCAAAGTTTATAAATATTTTTGTTTTGCCATATATCAAATAATTAAAAATTAAGAAAATAAAAAGAGATTGATTCTTTACAAATTATATTGTTGCTTTGTATTTAAAAATTAAATTTATTTTAATTATATAATTTTTATATTAATTATAAAAATTTCATATTTAATTATCAATCATGCCATTTAAAAATAATAATAGTATTATGTGAGATTTAATTAATTTAATTTTTTTAAATTAATTATAAATAAATTTATAAATATATTTTAATATTATAAGAAGGTTTTTTTTATGAATGTAATAATTTATTATTATATTTCATTTTTCCCTTCGTCCCCCCTACACTGGAGTTCCAGTAAAGGTGAGGATAGATGATGATGATGAAGATGAAGACGAAGTTACCCCGCAGGGCTCACTATGGATGTTTCTTTAGAGTATTTACAACACTAGAAATTATTGCAAATTTTATTCAAAAAAAACGAAAATAGGGCAGTTACCCTGTAAATTTAATTTTAGTGCATTCTTGAATGGGGCATAAAAAAAAAACATTTTCATTATTAAATACAAATAAAAAATGTGGTGTGACGGCAAAATCAATTCAAGGGCCATCAAACAAAGAAGGAAGGACTACGAAAGAGGGGAAAAGGCTAATTAGGAGGAAATCTTGAGAAATCAGTCCACCAATTTCGAGGATAGACAGCCCGCCGTGGTGTATGGGCAGGGGCTGGAGGACCGGAATTCCATGTGTACGGACCATCTGGGGCATTTGTTCCAGAAGGAGGGGTGGGGAGTTGCTTCTACGAATCAAGCAACACCTAGTTCCACGCAATGGTGTTTAAAACAATCATGAGTGCAAAGTCCTGGTGGGTTCAAGCTTGGCAACGATTAGCATCCATCAAATCGTCACGCAGGCAAGGATTCATGTCTTAAGAGCAAGCTATAGGTGCGATGGACACAGGGTTGGTTAATGGCTAGTTATACCGAGAAATAGGTTTGCCGGGGGTTGGCTTCCTATACCTCGGTTGTCATGGGACCGTAGTCAAGAGAGAGGGGGGGACAAATGTAAGTGGAGACTCTATGGGGCTGAGTTCGAAGAGTATGATTTCACGTCATTCTTGGAGAACGAATTTAAGGGTGGTCACTTACGTCTCTCTATCTCTCTTGACTACCACTGTTGGCTAACAGAGCAAACGATATGAGGCATGAAGTGGCCTTGATGGGCGACCATCAAGGCTAATGGTGGCTAATAAGCTGGGGGTTAGCTGTGAGAATAAACACCAAGGATGACTTGATTGAGGAACTGAAGATCATGTGCAAGATGATGTGGGGAGATAAGGACCAGGCCATCCTGGTTCGAGTCGAAATTATGGAATGGCAACGGATGGGGACCCACGGGGAGACAAGAGAAAAAGAAAACGAACAAACAAGTCATCAACTATTCTCACAGCTAATCCTCAATTTAATTGATTAAAAAATTAAAAAAGTTCGGCCTAGGTTTTTATTACTCTTTTTTTATTTATTATTAATATTATTATATAATGGGGTTTTGGGGTTGGGTGAGGGTGGGGTCTTGAGAGAAGCCTCCACGTGGCGGACCCTGGAAACTACTTAATATTTTAAGTAGGCTAATTCTCTCAAAGGTCTTTTCTTTCTTTTTAAACACCAATCGTTACTATATTTTTTTTTTTTTTAACGAGTATAAATTATGTTCTATGTAAGTAAACTTAACGAAAATTCTTAAACTCGAGAGTGTGACTTTTTATCAACTTTAGAATAATTTAGACTTCTGCGCTATCGATATAGTAGTGGATTTTTGCAATTCATCTTTGTATAACTTTTGAACATAGTTATAAATTATATTTAAATTATTGAACACTAATTATGATTTAATAATATATATTTCATTAAGGAAAATGAGATTCCTTGTGTTATTAGAATCTATAAACATCGAAGATGTGATGGTTACACATAACCTTAGCCTAGTTGACAGCTCTGAAGAATTTAGTTATTTTATGATGGTTAGTAATGGCTTTATTTATAATTATATTTCTTAAAAGGTAAGATTTTTTACACATTTCCATGTCCATGTTTTTATACCATCTTATCGTAGCTCAAAATGCATGGGATTGAACAAATCTAAGTTTTAAGGGCTGCTCTACAAAAGCCAAAACTTTTTGTGAGCCGAAAATAAGAAGGAGCGGAGAAATAGTGCAGTCTTTACAAATTATTTATCAATGATTCATTAATATTTTTTATCTATTTATTCTTTTCAAAATGGTATCTTATTAGTCGTCATGCCATTGTTAATCATTTAGATATAGATTTAAATTAAAAGTTCTTTATTTAAATTTGATGAATTTATACCCATTAATCATAAAAGCTGAAATTAACTATATTTTATTTTCAAACGTTTTGATAAATGTTTTCAATAAATAATTTAGATAAACGGTTGGCAGTATAGCTTCATCTTGAAAAGATAATAACTAAAATGGATTTTAATTAAGGAAAATAGTTGGATCAGGGGTTTTGGGGTTTTCTATTTTTATTTAGGAAAAGAATAGGAGGTGGGGGGGTTTTATGGTTTCCCTAAAAAAAATTATTATTTATTAATTAGAAAAATTTGTAAAATCGGCCAATTATAAGAAATTTAAATATTCACATTATTTAGAACCGAGATATATAATAATTTTTTAACAATGTTATAATTAATAACTTTAACACAAAGAAATTTATATTCATGCTCTATGAAAGTTTTAGCTTCTTGACCTTTTACTTCACAAATTTTATTGTCATTCTCAAAGTTCTTTATTCTTAAACTATTCTCTGTAAATTTTCATTGTTGCCATTCATAGATTCTATATTTTATGCACAGTTGATAAGTTTGAAATCTTTTTTATTTTTATTTTATTTTATTTGGCGAGCTACCGTGAAAAAACAGAACGTGGTAGCTCGCCATAAATTTAATTTTAATATTATTAATTTGACTTTATTGTAGTATTTCATTGTTAGTGGATTGATTTTGTTAAATTTAGTAATTAATTTTATTATTATCAGTGAATTTTCATTCTCATTAATAGAACGATTATTGCTTATATTATTAGTGATGTTTGTAAAAGATAATCAGAATTTATGTAACAAGGCATAATTTTAGAACTTAGATTTTTCAAAATGGACTTCTATTTTTATTATCACTAATAATAAATTAATTTTATTAAACTTGAACCAATAAAGTTTATATAACTTTAAAAACATTTATTTTAATTGGTTGAATATAAAGTATTTTAAAACTACAAAATAAAATATATTTTTAGAAGTCCATTTTGAAAAATCTAAGTTCTAAAATTATGCCTTGTTACATAAATTCTGATTATCTTTTACAAACATCACTAATAATATAAGCAATAATCGTTCTATTAATGAGAATGAAAATTCACTGATAATAATAAAATTAATTACTAAATTTAACAAAATCAATCCACTAACAATGAAATACTACAATAAAGTCAAATTAATAATATTAAAATTAAATTTATGGCGAGCTACCACGTTCTGTTTTTTCACGGTAGCTCGCCAAATAAAATAAAATAAAATAAAAATAAAAAAGATTTCAAACTTATCAACTGTGCATAAAATATAGAATCTATGAATGGCAACAATGAAAATTTACAGAGAATAGTTTAAGAATAAAGAACTTTGAGAATGACAATAAAATTTGTGAAGTAAAAGGTCAAGAAGCTAAAACTTTCATAGAGCATGACTATAAATTTCTTTGTGTTAAAGTTATTAATTATAACATTGTTAAAAAATTATTATATATCTCGGTTCTAAATAATGTGAATATTTAAATTTCTTATATAATTGGCCGATTTTACAAATTTTTCTAAATGTATATATAAATATATATTAAAAATATCTTTAAATCAAAGTTACGAATAATATTAATTATATTAATAATATTAATATTGATAAAATACAAAACACCAGTAATTATATATAATTTTAAATTACAAAAACTGTCATATATTATAAATTTTCAAATTAAATAACATTAATTATTTATATGAAAAGAAATAAATAAACAGCGATATAAGTGGACACTTTAGTTTTTTATTTAAAACAGTGATTGATTTTTGTTTTTATAAATTAATTATTTATATATATTAAAGTTAATTTGTCTTTCAACGAAGCAAAATATGAATCTAAAGATAAATATGCCAATATTTGCAATAAACTATAATAGTTATCGTTTACAGAGCAATAGTAATTTTTTTGAATCGCGCTGGTTAATAGTGCGAACACATTGATCTTGTGGATAAAAATTATTTTTGTTTTAAATGAGATGAAAATGTAAGTTTATTTAAAGCTTTTACATAAATTAGGCAGAGAGGAATCTACTTTCAACGAATTTGTAGAATATTTTTTGAGAGTATTCGATTTTGTTTAAGTTATCGTTTTTTATTTTTATGTCTAGTCTAAATAAATATAAAATATTCAGTTATCACAGTACTTAAATTTAATTTTAATTTCTTAAATTCATAATCGATACTTTATTAAAAATATTAATAATTATCTTTTGTCCTTTATTATTTAGCTGTATTTATATAACATTTAATATATCATCCTATTTTCAATTTATCGAACAAGATTAAATTTCTATTTTTTTGTTAATGAATTGTTAATTATTTTAAATGAATGGTTATTCTCTAAAGTTTATAAATATTTTTGTTTTGCTATCTATCATAATAATTAAAAATTTAGAAAATAAAAAGAGATTGATTCTTTACATTTTATATTGTTGCTTTGTATTTAAAAATTAAATTTATTTTAATTATATAATTTTTATATTAATTATAAAAATTTCATATTTAATTATCAATCATGCCATTTAAAAATAATAATAGTATTATGTGAGATTTAATTAATTTAATTTTTTTAAATTAATTATAAATAAATTTATAAATATATTTTAATATTATAAGAAGGTTTTTTTTATGAATGTAATAATTTATTATTATATTTCATTTTTCCCTTCGTCCCCCCTACACTGGAGTTCCAGTAAAGGTGGGGATAGATGATGATGATGAAGATGAAGACGAAGTTACCCCGCAGGGCTCACTATGGATGTTTCTTTAGAGTATTTACAACACTAGAAATTATTGCAAATTTTATTCAAAAAAAACGAACATAGGGCGTTACCCTGTCAATTTAATTTTAGTGCATTCTTGAATGGGGTATAAAAAAAAAACATTTTCATTATTAAATATAAATAAAAAATGTGGTGTGACGCCAAAATCAATTCAAGGGCCATCAAACAAAGAAGGAAGGACTACGAAAGAGTGGAAAAGGCTAATTAGGAGGAAATCTTGAGAAATCAGTCCACCAATTTCGAGGATAGACAGCCCGCCGTGGTGTATGGGCAGGGGCTGGAGGACCGGAATTCCATGTGTACGGACCATCTGGGGCATTTGTTCCAGAAGGAGGGGTGGGGAGTTGCTTCTACGAATCAAGCAACACCTAGTTCCAGGCAATGGTGTTTAAAACAATCATGAGTGCAAAGTCCTGGTGGGTTCAAGCTTGGCAACGATTAGCATCCATCAAATCGTCACGCAGGCAAGGATTCATGTCTTAAGAGCAAGCTATAGGTGCGATGGACACAGGGTTGGTTAATGGCTAGTTATACCGAGAAATAGGTTTGCCGGGGGGTTGGCTTCCTATACCTCGGTTGTCATGGGACCGTAGTCAAGAGAGAGGGGGGGGACAAATGTAAGTGGAGACTCTATGGGGCTGAGTTCGAAGAGTATGACTTCACGTCATTCTTGGAGAACGAATTTAAGGGTGGTCACTTACGTCTCTCTATCTCTCTTGACTACCACAGCTTGGCTAACAGAGCAAACGATATGAGGCATGAAGTGGCCTTGATGGGCGACCATCAAGGCTAATGGTGGCTAATAAGCTGGGGGTTAGCTGTGAGAATAAACACCAAGGATGACTTGATTGAGGAACTGAAGATCATGTGCAAGATGATGTGGGGAGATAAGGACCAGGCCATCCTGGTTCGAGTCGAAATTATGGAATGGCAACGGATGGGGACCCACGGGGAGACAAGAGAAAAAGAAAACGAACAAACAAGTCATCAACTATTCTCACAGCTAATCCTCAATTTAATTGATTAAAAAATTAAAAAAGTTCGGCCTAGGTTTTTATTACTCTTTTTTTATTTATTATTAATATTATTATATAATGGGGTTTTGGGGTTGGGTGAGGGTGGGGTCTTGAGAGAAGCCTCCACGTGGCGGACCCTGGAAACTACTTAATATTTTAAGTAGGCTAATTCTCTCAAAGGTCTTTTCTTTCTTTTTAAACACCAATCGTTACTATATTTTTTTTGTTTTTTAACGAGTATAAATTGTGTTCTATGTAAGTAAACTTAACGAAAATTCTTAAACTCGAGAGTGTGACTTTTTATCAACTTTAGAATAATTTAGACTTCTGCGCTATCGATATAGTAGTGGATTTTTGCAATTCATCTTTGTATAACTTTTGAACATAGTTATAAATTATATTAAATTTATTGAACACTAATTATGATTTAATAATATATATTTCATTAAGGAAAATGAGATTCCTTGTGTTATTAGAATCTATAAACATCGAAGATGTGATTGTTACACATAACCTTAGCCTAGTTGACAGCTCTGAAGAATTTTAGTTATTTTATGATGGTTAGTAATGGCTTTATTTATAATTATATTTCTTAAAAGGTAAGATTTTTTACACCATTTCCATGTCCATGTTTTTATACCATCTTATCGTAGCTCAAAATGCATGGGATTGAACAAATCTAAGTTTTAAGGGCTGCTCTACAAAAGCCAAAACTTTTTGTGAGCCGAAAATAAGAAGGAGCGGAGAAATAGTGCAGTCTTTACAAATTATTTATCAATGATTCATTAATATTTTTTATCTATTTATTCTTTTCAAAATGGTATCTTATTAGTCGTCATGCCATTGTTAATCATTTAGATATAGATTTAAATTAAAAGTTCTTTATTTAAATTTGATGAATTTATACCCATTAATCAATAAAAGTTGAAATTAACATATAGTTTGTTTTTCAAACGTTTGATAAATGTTTTCAATAAATAATTTATATAAACGGTTGGCAGTATAGCTTCATCTTGAAAAGATTAACAATTAAAAAAAGGATTTTGATTTAGAAAAATAGTAGGAGTAAGGTTTTTGGGGTTTCCCTATATTGATTTAGAAAAATAGTAGATGCGGGGATTTTAGGGTTTCCCTAAAAATATTGTTATTATTTATTAATTAGAAAAATTTGTAAAATCGGCCAATTATAAGAAATTTAAATATTCACATTATTTAGAACCGAGATATATAATAATTTTTTAACAATGTTATAATTAATAACTTTAACACAAAGAAATTTATATTCATGCTCTATGAAAGTTTTAGCTTCTTGACCTTTTACTTCACAAATTTTATTGTCATTCTCAAAGTTCTTTATTCTTAAACTATTCTCTGTAAATTTTCATTGTTGCCATTCATAGATTCTATATTTTATGCACAGTTGATAAGTTTGAAATCTTTTTTATTTTTATTTTATTTTATTTGGCGAGCTACCGTGAAAAAACAGAACGTGGTAGCTCGCCATAAATTTAATTTTAATATTATTAATTTGACTTTATTGTAGTATTTCATTGTTAGTGGATTGATTTTGTTAAATTTAGTAATTAATTTTATTATTATCAGTGAATTTTCATTCTCATTAATAGAACGATTATTGCTTATATTATTAGTGATGTTTGTAAAAGATAATCAGAATTTATGTAACAAGGCATAATTTTAGAACTTAGATTTTTCAAAATGGACTTCTATTTTTATTATCACTAATAATAAATTAATTTTATTAAACTTGAACCAATAAAGTTTATATAACTTTAAAAACATTTATTTTAATTGGTTGAATATAAAGTATTTTAAAACTACAAAATAAAATATATTTATAGAAGTCCATTTTGAAAAATCTAAGTTCTAAAATTATGCCTTGTTACATAAATTCTGATTATCTTTTACAAACATCACTAATAATATAAGCAATAATCGTTCTATTAATGAGAATGAAAATTCACTGATAATAATAAAATTAATTACTAAATTTAACAAAATCAATCCACTAACAATGAAATACTACAATAAAGTCAAATTAATAATATTAAAATTAAATTTATGGCGAGCTACCACGTTCTGTTTTTTCACGGTAGCTCGCAAATAAAATAAAATAAAAATAAAAAAGATTTCAAACTTATCAACTGTGCATAAAATATAGAATCTATGAATGGCAACAATGAAAATTTACAGAGAATAGTTTAAGAATAAAGAACTTTGAGAATGACAATAAAATTTGTGAAGTAAAAGGTCAAGAAGCTAAAACTTTCATAGAGCATGACTATAAATTTCTTTGTGTTAAAGTTATTAATTATAACATTGTTAAAAAATTATTATATATCTCGGTTCTAAATAATGTGAATATTTAAATTTCTTATAATTGGCCGATTTTACAAATTTTTCTAAATGTATATATAAATATATATTAAAAATATCTTTAAATCAAAGTTACGAATAATATTAATTATATTAATAATATTAATATTGATAAAATACAAAACACCAGTAATTATATATAATTTTAAATTACAAAAACTGTCATATATTATAAATTTTCAAATTAAATAACATTAATTATTTATATGAAAAGAAATAAATAAACAGCGATATAAGTGGACACTTTAGTTTTTTATTTAAAACAGTGATTGATTTTTGTTTTTATAAATTAATTATTTATATATATTAAAGTTAATTTGTCTTTCAACGAAGCAAAATATGAATCTAAAGATAAATATGCCAATATTTGCAATAAACTATAATAGTTATCGTTTACAGAGCAATAGTAATTTTTTTGAATCGCGCTGGTTAATAGTGCGAACACATGATCTTGTGGATAAAAATTATTTTTGTTTTAAATGAGATGAAAATGTAAGTTTATTTAAAGCTTTTACATAAATTAGGCAGAGAGGAATCTACTTGCAACGAATTTGTAGAATATTTTTTTAGAGTATTCGATTTTGTTTAAGTTATCGTTTTTTATTTTTATGTCTAGTCTAAATAAATATAAAATATTCAGTTATCACAGTACTTTAAATTTAATTTTAATTTCTTAAATTCATAATCGATACTTTATTAAAAATATTAATAATTATCTTTTGTCCTTTATTATTTAGCTGTATTTATATAACATTTAATATATCATCCTATTTTCAATTTATCGAAAAATATTAAATTTCTATTTTTTTGTTAATGAATTGTTAATTATTTTAAATGAATGGTTATTCTCTAAAGTTTATAAATATTTTTGTTTTGCTATCTATCATAATAATTAAAAATTTAGAAAATAAAAAGAGATTGATTCTTTACATTTTATATTGTTGCTTTGTTATTTAAAAATTAAATTTATTTTAATTATATAATTTTTATATTAATTATAAAAATTTCATATTTAATTATCAATCATGCCATTTAAAAATAATAATAGTATTATGTGAGATTTAATTAATTTAATTTTTTTAAATTAATTATAAATAAATTTATAAATATATTTTAATATTATAAGAAGGTTTTTTTTATGAATGTAATAATTTATTATTATATTTCATTTTTCCCTTCGTCCCCCCTACACTGGAGTTCCAGTAAAGGTGGGGATAGATGATGATGATGAAGATGAAGACGAAGTTACCCCGCAGGGCTCACTATGGATGTTTCTTTAGAGTATTTACAACACTAGAAATTATTGCAAATTTTATTCAAAAAAAACGAACATAGGGCAGTTACCCTGTCAATTTAATTTTAGTGCATTCTTGAATGGGGTATAAAAAAAAAACATTTTCATTATTAAATATAAATAAAAAATGTGGTGTGACGCCAAAATCAATTCAAGGGCCATCAAACAAAGAAGGAAGGACTACGAAAGAGTGGAAAAGGCTAATTAGGAGGAAATCTTGAGAAATCAGTCCACCAATTTCGAGGATAGACAGCCCGCCGTGGTGTTATGGGCAGGGGGCTGGAGGACCGGAATTCCATGTGTACGGACCATCTGGGGCATTTGTTCCAGAGGAGGGGTGGGGAGTTGCTTCTACGAATCAAGCAACACCTAGTTCCAGGCAATGGTGTTTAAAACAATCATGAGTGCAAAGTCCTGGTGTGTTCAAGCTTGGCAACGATTAGCATCCATCAAATCGTCACGCAGGCAAGGATTCATGTCTTAAGAGCAAGCTATAGGTGCGATGGACACAGGGTTGGTTAATGGCTAGTTATACCGAGAAATAGGTTTGCCGGGGGGTTGGCTTCCTATACCTCGGTTGTCATGGGACCGTAGTCAAGAGAGAGGGGGGGACAAATGTAAGTGGAGACTCTATGGGGCTGAGTTCGAAGAGTATGATTTCACGTCATTCTTGGAGAACGAATTTAAGGGTGGTCACTTACGTCTCTCTATCTCTCTTGACTACCACTGCTTGGCTAACAGGGCAAACGATATGGGGCATGGAGTGGCCTTGATGGGCGACCATCAAGGCTAATGGTGGCTAATTAGCTGGGGGGTAGCTGTGAGAATAAACACCAAGGATGACTTGATTGAGGAACTGAAGATCATGTGCAAGATGATGTGGGGAGATAAGGACCAGGCCATCCTGGTTCGAGTCGAAATTATGGAATGGCAACGGATGGACCCACGGGGGAGACAAGAGAAAAAGAAAACGAACAAACAAGTCATCAACTATTCTCACAGCTAATCCTCAATTTAATTGATTAAAAAATTTAAAAAGTTCGGCCTAGGTTTTTATTACTCTTTTTTTATTTATTATTATTATTATTATATATTGGGGTTTTGGGGTTGGGTGGGGGTGGGGTCTTGAGAGAAGCCTCCACGTGGCGGACCCTGGAAACTACTTAATATTTTAAGTAGGCTAATTCTCTCAAAGGTCTTTTCTTTCTTTTAAACACCAATCGTTACTATATTTTTTTTGTTTTTTAACGAGTATAAATTATGTTCTATGTAAGTAAACTTAACGAAAATTCTTAAAGTCGAGAGTGTGACTTTTTATCAACTTTAGAATAATTTAGACTTCTGCGCTATCGATATAGTAGTGGATTTTTGCAATTCATCTTTGTATAACTTTTGAATATAGTTATAAATTATATTTAAATTTATTGAACACTAATTATGATTTAATAATATATATTTCATTAAGGAAAATGAGATTCCTTGTGTTATTAGAATCTATAAACATCGAAGATGTGATGGTTACACATAACCTTAGCCTAGTTGACAGCTCTGAAGAATTTTAGTTATTTTATGATGGTTAGTAATTGCTTTATTTATAATTATATTTCTTAAAAGGAAAGATTTTTTACACATTTCCATGTCCATGTTTTTATACCATCTTATCGTAGCTCAAAATGCATGGGATTGAACAAATCTAAGTTTTAAGGGCTGCTCTACAAAAGCCAAAACTTTTTGTGAGCCGAAAATAAGAAGGAGCGGAGAAATAGTGCAGTCTTTACAAATTATTTATCAATGATTCATTAATATTTTTTATCTATTTATTCTTTTCAAAATGGTATCTTATTAGTCGTCATGCCATTGTTAATCATTTAGATATAGATTTAAATATAAAGTTTTTTATTTAAATTTGATGAATTTATACCCATTGTCGATAAAAGCTGTAATTAACATATAGTTTATTTTTTTTTTCAAACGTTGATAAAAGTTTTCAATAAATAATTTAGAAAAACGGTTGGCAGTATAGCTTCATCATGAAAAGATAATAACTAAAATGGATTTTAATTAAGGAAAATAGTTGGATCAGGGGTTTTGGGGTTTTCTATTTTTATTTAGGAAAAGAATAGGAGGTGGGTGGTTTTATGGTTTCCCTAAAAAAAATTATTATTTATTAATGTATATATAAATATATATTAAAAATATCTTTAAATCAAAGTTACGAATAATATTAATTATATTAATAATATTAATATTGATAAAATACAAAACACCAGTAATTATATATAATTTTAAATTACAAAAACTGTCATATATTATAAATTTTTAAATTAAATAACATTAATTATTTATATGAAAAGAAATAAATAAACAGCGATATAAGTGGACACTTTAGTTTTTTATTTGAAACAGTGATTGATTTTTGTTTTTATGAATTAATTATTTATAAATATTAAAGTTAATTTGTCTTTCAACGAAGCAAAATATGAATCTAAAGATAAATATGTCAATATTTGCAATAAACTATAATAGTTATCGTTTACAGAGCAATAGTAATTTTTTTGAATCGCGCTGGTTAATAGTGCGAACACATGATCTTGTGGATAAAAATTATTTTTGTTTTAAATGAGATGAAAATGTAAGTTTATTTAAAGCTTTTACATAAATTAGGCAGAGAGGAATCTACTTGCAACGAATTTGTAGAATATTTTTTTAGAGTATTCGATTTTGTTTAAGTTATCGTTTTTTATTTTTATGTCTAGTCTAAATAAATATAAAATATTCAGTTATCACAGTACTTTAAATTTAATTTTAATTTCTTAAATTCATAATCGATACTTTATTAAAAATATTAATAATTATCTTTTGTCCTTTATTATTTAGCTGTATTTATATAACATTTAATATATCATCCTATTTTCAATTTATCGAAAAATATTAAATTTCTATTTTTTTGTTAATGAATTGTTAATTATTTTAAATGAATGGTTATTCTCTAAAGTTTATAAATATTTTTGTTTTGCTATCTATCATAATAATTAAAAATTTAGAAAATAAAAAGAGATTGATTCTTTACATTTTATATTGTTGCTTTGTATTTAAAAATTAAATTTATTTTAATTATATAATTTTTAAATTAATTATAAAAATTTCATATTTAATTATCAATCATGCCATTTAAAAATAATAATAGTATTATGTGAGATTTAATTAATTTAATTTTTTTAAATTAATTATAAATAAATTTATAAATATATTTTAATATTATAAGAAGGGTTTTTTTTATGAATGTAATAATTTATTATTATATTTCATTTTTCCCTTCGTCCCCCCTACACTGGAGTTCCAGTAAAGGTGGGGATAGATGATGATGAAGATGAAGACGAAGTTACCCCCCAGAGCTCACTATGGATGTTTCTTTAGAGTATTTACAACACTAGAAATTATTGCAAATTTTTATTCAAAAAAAACGAAAATAGGGCAGTTACCCTGTCAATTTAATTTTAGTGCATTCTTGAATGGGGTATAAAAAAAAAACATTTTCATTATTAAATACAAATAAAAAATGTGGTGTGACGGCAAAATCAATTCAAGGGCCATCAAACAAAGAAGGAAGGACTACGAAAGAGGGGAAAAGGCTAATTAGGAGGAAATCTTGAGAAATCAGTCCACCAATTTCGAGGATAGACAGCCCGCCGTGGTGTATGGGCAGGGGGCTGGAGGACCGGAATTCCATGTGTACGGACCATCTGGGGCATTTGTTCCAGAGGAGGGGTGGGGAGTTGCTTCTACGAATCAAGCAACACCTAGTTCCAGGCAATGGTGTTTAAAACAATCATGAGTGCAAAGTCCTGGTGTGTTCAAGCTTGGCAACGATTAGCATCCATCAAATCGTCACGCAGGCAAGGATTCATGTCTTAAGAGCAAGCTATAGGTGCGATGGACACAGGGTTGGTTAATGGCTAGTT